>RWJK01001129.1:19265-38573 GCA_004335835.1 Scenedesmus sp. ARA3 | reverse complement strand
CTGGGATTGTTTTGCTTAGGTTTGTGGACGTGAACCAACATGTAAGTGTACATGTAAAAGGACGAATACGTATGGCTCCCAGATTCTTTTGCGTCGCTTCTATCTGGCCAAGAGTCTGGTGTGGTGCTGCAGCTACAGTGAAACATTAGATGACGGTCAGCTGCAGCCAACATTGGCGTCCTTAACGACCGTCCGATGGTGAGTCACTCACAGTGACGGTCACTGAGGCTTGACGACAATGATACATGGGTAGAGATGTACGATAACCCATACATGTATGTACAAGGGCCAAATATCGTGCGTATACGCTACGTAGCACCTCAAAAGTAACTGACGCTCACAGAACTCTGTCAGCAGAGTTCTGCTGACTGCGGTTAAAGTTTCAGCTGAGCACAGAAGTTGGGTGAGACTTTGTTGATTTTCAAGCCTTGCAGTGCACACTTCCAGCAATTCTCACTGCTGAATTCCTGAATTTGACATCACCCGACCAGCAATTCTCACTGCTGAATTCCTGAATTTGACATCACCCGACTATTAGTGTTACTAGTCCTGGCCTGGTATCGTATCACCTTTGCACGGCATGTGCGGTGCGTGAGTGCTTGGGCCTGCTCCGGGAACTGCTTGCTGCTCAGTAGGTTGGGCAATCACACAAATTGTGTGTTACACTGCGGAAACACAGCCCGTTAACGTTTTCGAGCCAATGATAGGCTCATTGGGCAACCAACTATTCCATTAGCTATCAACTGGATCCGGCCAGTGACTGTAGCGCGCACTCATATGCCAGCCTGGCAGGACCAATCTGCTTGCAAGCACTGCTGGCAGCTGCTACAGCTGCCTGGGCCAGCTCCTGTCATCAGCTGCTCGGTGATATCGTTCGTAACTCATGGAACAAATACCAACGTATTATGCAGTTGACTTATACTCAGCGAATCGCAGGTGTGCAAAACACTCAACCCAAAGCCCTGCAGCTGAGGCAGCTGCATCCAGCCCCTTAGTGGGAAACTAGTGGTGTAATGATCAGGCCTTGGTTAAATTTGATGGGTTTTTTTTATTTCAATGTGATTTCCCTTGCCAAGAGTTGCTGCAGGAGCTCTTTCAACACGAACACATTCTCGCAACGGACTTTTTGCAGCTGGTGCAGCACACACATTTTCACCGTTATATAACACGATGATTGGTTGAAGGTGGTATCGTTTGGCATGAAAAGGAGGGTTGGTGGGACGGTGGCGATGAACGAGCCTCGACGAGGTAAACAAGCAGGAGGTTCGTGTGTGCAGCACATCGTCCATGCAGCAACTGGTTGGTTTGGGATACTTGGATTCACGGCTTTGTTAGATCGACTATGGTTGAGAACCGAGTATCACACCATCGCTCATCATCAGCTCCGAGAGCAACAGACAGCAGCAGGCAGTTTGTAGCTGTTGTCTACACAATCTCGGCATTGCCGGCAGTTCTGTCATAGGTGTTGTCCTTGATAACGTTTAAAAAGTATTTGAACAGAAAGACTTTGCATATGTCTGCAGGGGCGTGCATGCTGCTGGTCGTCAGCATATGCCTGCTGCAGCAGGTGACAGCAGCTGCAGCGCAGGCTGCTTTCCTGCAGGAGCAGCTTCCCCTGCGGGTGCTGGTGACCACACCAACAGCATTATCTACCTCCTCCAATTCATCTGCAGCAGTCACCTTGACAGGGCACCAGGCACTCACAGTGAGTAATGGACTGCTCTAGCCAGCCAAGCATCATGCTTTCCTGGCAGCACCTGCGTGCTGGCATCTTCCAGCAGCAGTGGCAGGCAATTCATGTAAGCAACTGCAAGCAGCAGTCAGCACCATCTCAACGCGTCAGGGCCTGTGTTGCTGGCAGTGCAGGTGTGGGCAGTCGCCAGCATCCCTGCCACCCTGTTGATCATGTTGACAGCAGCACACTGCACGCTGCACCGTCACAACAATCAGCAGCAAATTACTAAAGCAATCTGTTTTCTTGTGTGTAGGCTGTGTTTTCAAGGCCTGTGATAGCTCTGGGATCCGACTGGGGCAGCAAGGAGCTGCCAGCTTCCCTGGTACGTGGCTGTGCTTGCAGGAAAGTGTGTGTCGTTGTTGCAGCAGGCCTTACTCACATAATCACGCAGCAGGTGAAACCAAGTTGATAAAACATGCCACACTTCAGCTTGCACTTTGACGGCAAGCAATTTCACATACATCACTCGTGCAAGCTGCTGGTGCTGCTGCAAGTGCTGGCCAGATGATTCAAGCGCTTGCAGGACACTTCAGTTCATGTCCTCCTTGCTATGCAGGTGCCCTTCTCCTTGTCATGCGGCATGCCAGGCCGGCTTCGCTGGGTCACCACAAACATCGCACGCTTTGACCCCCTGGTGGAGTGGCCCAGTGACCTGGCATGCAGCTTCAACTGGAATAAAGCCCTGAAATCCTTTGATGGTGGGTGCGCCTGGCATGCAGCATACGCAGGCAGCTTGCGTCAGTCATGTACAACATTGGTGGCAGAGATATTGCCTCCGTGCACTGTGGTGTGCAGCATGGTGTGTTAAGCTGTGCTGCGCAACCTGGGCTGGCATGATGCACATTTGGATGCACACACTTCACGCCGCAGCGACAAACCTGTCCATGCTGGCCGCTAAGTTGCAGGGGCAGTCCCCAGGGTTGAACTGTAGCGTCTACGATTGCAGCTTCGACAGCGCTCAAGCTTACGGTGTGTTGTTGTCCTGCAGGCGCTCCTCTGATGCTTGACAGCATGCCTCCGTCAGTGCCGCTGGCAACGCAGCCCCTGGTCATGGATGTCGTCAGTGTGGCCAGTGCAGCTGCTGACAATGCAACAGACGGGCTGTGGAGCGCCACGCTGGGCCTGCCAGATGATAAGCTGCCAGAGGTGCCGCCTGATGGTGAGCTGCTGCTGCTGCTGGTGGTGGTGCTGCTGCTGCTGCTTTGCCCCTGCTGTCCATGCATTGTGCAAACCCACTACACGTGTCTTTGACAATGCATGTTGCTGTTTCGACCGGATATGAGACTGCATGTAGCTCTGCTTTCCATTCAACCTGCCGTGTTGTATGCACTGGTGAACTACATGCACAGCCCCCTCTGCATACTCAGCAGCAGGTCACCGCTGCACCCATTCCTGCTGTCAGCCTTCTCCCTTATGCTCTGCTGCTGCTGCTGCTTGCAGGAAACATCACGCTGTCTTTCTCCTACCCTGTTGAGCTCTCCAAGCTTGCCTCAGCCCTGAAGCTTGTCGGCTTAGGAGCCTCTGGCAGGGCTATCACTGTGAGTCCCTGCACCTCTGCGGCGCCTCCTATCTTCTGGCCCCTGATATTTGCAGCGAATGGGCGGCCACAGGCTGGCAGCAGCCCCAGCAGCAGCAGCACAGCGGAATTGCTGAAGGTGAACAGCACGTGTGCAGTTGTGAAGATCGTGCCAGGGCTGGCGGCAGGCGCAAGTGCGGCGCTGCGGCTGCCGGCGGGCGCGCGCTACAGCTCGATTGCCGGGCCTGTCAGCAAGGACACAGACAAGCAGGTGCGTGGTGGTCGGTTATGCTGCTGGTGTGGTGGCGTGGCGATAGTTGCCGAGACAGATGGACCCGTGTTCTTGCTGTTGTCTTAATTTGCTGCTGTTCTGCCCCTTGCGACAATTGCGGGTGGCGCTGCATGCGCGGTCGGTTTGCAGGAGGACATGCACCTTCCCTATCCGCATCACCTGTTGCTGGTGCTTGCCTGCTACAAAACCTCTGTACTCTGAACTCTGCTGCAACTTGCCCGCGCCACCGTTGCAGGTGTATGGCCTGCGAGCATTCCGCATCCCGCTCACCCTGGACTTCCAAAACATCACCAACAATTCCCAGAGCGTCTACAACGGAGTCAGGTGACCAACTAGATCATGTGCAGCAGGGCATGCCGTCCTGCAAGCTTGCAATGGTCGGTCGCAGCGCAGGCCCACGCAGCCTACAGCGCTTCTACTTTTTCCGCCAACTGCAATGGATTTGCAGCTACGCTATTTAGTCGCACACGTCAGTTCGGCGCAGCTTGCTGACACGGCAGCACTGCTGCGCATTGCTGCCTGCTGCAGGTTGCGCCGGGTGACCATGTGGCTGCCGTGTCATCTGGCAGCCAACCGCCCATGACAGAGTGCAGCGGCGTACTGACAAAACGGCTATGCCGCACCAATGCTGCCTGCTGCTGCAGGTTCCGCCGGCTGACCATGTGGCTGCCGCATGGTCTGGCAGCAACCGCTTAGTACAGAGTGCAGCTGCGTACTGACACAGCGGCCATGCTGCACCACTGCTGCCTGCTGCTGCAGGTACCGCCGGCTGACCATGTGGCTGCCGCATGGCCTGGCAGCCAACACGCAGCTGTCTGCCCTGCAGCCTCTCATCAAGATTTGTGCGTTCAGCTCTCCCTTTGATGAGGCCAGTGCCTGCAAGGAGCTGCAGTTTGAGCTGAGCAGGCCCAGCAAGGGCAGCCTGCAGGCTGCTGTGCCAGTGCTGGGCCCCAAGCAGCATTACAGGGTGACTGTTGCGGCTGATGCAAAGGTGCGCGCTGAATTGCAGGCTGCAGCTCAGGTGTGTCAATCGTTTTTGTGCTGCGTCGTGGGATTCGGTGTGCTGCGTCATGGGATGAAGCCAGGCGTTGTATGAGGCCAGTGCCTGCAAGGAGCTGCAGTTTGAGCTGGCCAGGCCAAGCAAGGGCAGCTTGCAGGCTGCTGTGCCAGTGCTGGGCCCCAAGCAGCATTACAGGGTGATTGTTGCGGCTGATGCAAAGGTGCGTGCTGCATTGTAGGCTGCAGCTCAGGTGGGTCGCGCATCATTCTGCTGCATGAAGCCAGGTGTTTGTGGTGCGCGCTCGAATGCCGCTGCAGTGCAGGTAACTCTTGTGGCTGGCACTTGCAGAGGTGCGCCGTGCGTTGCTCGTGTGCGCGTCATTAGTTGATGCAACTGCTTGCTTGGTCAACTGCTTGCTTGGTCAGTTGCTTGCTGTGTTAACTGTGGTGTGAGAACGTGTGCCCTCTGTAGGCGCCTGCCATTGTGTGTGCCTTGCTAGCCTGTCTGACGCCCTGCTGCTTTTGTGCCAATGGCTTGCAGGTGAAGGATGCCTTTGGGCTGCAGCTTCAGGCCAGCGCCAACACATGGTGGACGATGGACCTTGATGCAGCTTATCAAGGGCCCAATCTCAACCAGGTGAGCGGCGCCCTGCAGCTAGTGCGTGCAGTGAGCACTGCACACGTACATGTTTTTTTGACGTTTGAATTGCTGAGGGCTGCTGTTGGTGCATGCGTGAGTAGCTGGGCGCGCATGGATTGTGCTCTGCGGTCGATCAGCCGTCTTATATACACACGTCGTGATCGATTGTGAAGTCCTGCCCCTGCTCCTGTTGCTGCTACTCTTCACAGTACTGCGGCTGTTGGTGCTAGTTTTGTCAGGTGGCCCTGTTGGAGGTGGTGCAGCACGGCTCATTGCGATCCTCCTGCCTGCTGCTGATGTTCCTGCTGCTGCTGCTGCACTGCATTGCGGCCCTTTCAGGTTGCCTTGCTGGAGGTGCAGCAAGGCAATCCCAGCTTGCCCTGGCCCTGGGTGTCCCGCGGCACAGCAGAGAAGAGCGTGGACAAGGTGCAAGCCTGGGACATTGCAGTGCCCTCTGGGACAGCAGTAAACAGCAACATGGCGCGTGCTGTGGCAGCGTTGAACTATGGCTACTCTGGGCTGCCGAGCACGGCTTTTGGCAACCCTGGTGGGTGTCACATGTTTTTTGACCAGGCATTGGATTTGCAATATGACAGCAGCGTTCTCGCAATATGCCTGGGCATTTGGTGACTTCCTAAGCAAAATACGTCCAGCTTGACTCATGCTGCGCCTATCACAGAAACGCCGCTGTTAATGAGACATCACTTGATGACGCTGCTTCAACCCGCCGCAATCATTTGCGTGATGCAGATGCGAGCGTCTCCCGCCCAAGCTCCACAGACCCCGCTTTCCAGACGCTGCCGCTGCCAGGAAAGCCCGGCATCTCCTTTGTTGGCAGCTGCTGCCGCGAAGTGACTTGGCCCACCACACGCAACGTGTTTGCCAGCAACCTGCTGGTGGCGCAGAGCAACCTGCAGGCTGCGTTTGTGGGGCAAGCTGGCAAGCTGGTGGCCTGGGTCACCAGCAGCCAGGGTGCCAGCAAGGCTGTAGCGGGCGCAAAGGTGCAAGTTTACTTGAGCAGATACAGTGAGGTGAGCGGCCCAAGCTGCACTGAGCGGCGCTGTTGAAAGTATGTTGCTTAGCTGTTAGTCTTGCACCCTTTTTTGCATCCCGACACTCCTTTTCTACCTGCCTGCAGGACTTTGCGTCCCTGGGCCCCAGCTGCACCACCTCTGCTGAGGGCATCTGCACACTTGATGTCAGCACAGACGCCTATGACAGCGCCACACGGTCTGCTGTCATCACAGCGCAGGGCGAGGGCCCTCTGATCGTGCCTAACCTGCCGAGCGGCTACTCGGGCAGTGCTGGAGCATATGCTGCTACCATTGTGTTGGACAGGCAGCTGGTGAAGCCTGGGGATGACTTGCACATCACAGGTGGGTGCTATTGAGCTATGTGCTTATCTGTGCCAAGCAGCATGCAGCACTGCTGGAGCATATGCTGCCAGCATTGTGCTAGATAGGCAGCTGGTGATGCCTGGCGATGACCTGCACATCACAGGTGGGTGCTGCAAACAAGGCACTCAAGCCATGCCAGGGGCAGCATGCAGCGCGTGCGCAAGGCTGTGCTGAAGCCATGCAGGAAGGCTGCTTGCGTGTGGCCGTGACACAAGAGGATGGATGCAGCAGATGTGGAGGTTGCGGAAATTGCTATCATGCTCGGTGACGCCGACCTGGCTTGCCTGATGCCAGCTTCCCGCACTGCTCAACAAAGCTGACACCATGCAACTGGCTCACCATTGCTGCTGCTGTGCGCTGCTTAATGTTTTTGTTCACTCCTGCAGCCTACATCCAGAAGCGCAACGGATCCAGGCTGGAGGTCGCCAAGGATGTCACATCAGTCATCATCCAGGTGTCGCCCTCCTTCAACCCCGCATCTTCTTCCGAAAACACGCGCGTTACAGCAGCTGTCAACACCACCTTTGGCAGCGTGCACGCCACGCTGCCAGTCCCTAAGGACGCAACACCAGCAGGCTACACTGTCCAGATCTTCACGGTCCGCCGATCCTCCTTGCAGGACAGCAATGCCGTCCTCACAGAAGTGGATCCATCAATGGAACCCATTCCAGTTGCATCAGCTGCAGTAGCAACCATGCCTGAGCCAGCTGTTCAGACAGCTGCACCACGTGCAGCAGCAGCAGCAGCAGCAGTAGCTCCTTTTGATGGTGTGGTGCCACCCAAGCTGCCGCCTGTGCCTGTGGAGCAGCCGGGAGATCTGCTGGCCTCTGCCAGCTTCACTGTGGGTGACCCCAGGCCCCCTACAGCCACTCTGACTGTTGATGCACCTGCCTGGGCGAAGCCGGCTGACAGCGTGACTGTGAAGCTGACAGCAGAGTCGTACATCGGCTCAGGTGAGCGCATGGGCAGGCGCCGGCTTGCTGTGGTCTAGTGATGTGGCGTCTAGATTTGGCGGCACACAGAGTTTCCCCGTCAGCAGTTTGTGTTGTTATTAGTGCCTGTGGAGCAGCCAGGGGACCTGCTGGCTTCTGCCAGCTTCACTGTGGGTGACCCCAGGCCCCCTACTGCCACTCTGACTGTTGATGCACCTGCTTGGGTGACGCCGGCTGACAGCGTGACCGTGAAGCTGACAGCATAGTCATACATCGGCTCAGGTGAGCGCATGGCAGCTGCATGGTTGCTGATGGATATTGTCTCGTCCACGATTGGCGGCGAACAGACTTTTGCCGGTGCAGTTGGGATCTTCATTGGTATGCGTGCATCATTGTTTGCCCAATGCGTCCAGTGACTGATGTTGCTGCGCACATGCTGCTGTGTCCTCACTCGCTGCTTGTCATCAGACGTGTCTGGTGCCGACATCACACTCGACTGGGAGAGCAGCAATGCCAAGGGCAGCGTCACTTCCAAGACCAACGCGCAGGGCGTCGCAACTGCTGTCATTGAACTCGGCAAGCTGCCCAAAGCAAACCAGAGCGAGCCTGGGGACAGCCTGCGCCTGTCGGTGACCTGGATTGGGCCCACACGCGAGGCCATCACTGCCAGCAAGACAGTCAAGTAAGTGGCACCCTGTCTGCCCTGGCTGCAGTTGTATCGAATGTGGGGTGTGCGGGGAGAGTGGGGAGGTGGGAGGGGGAGTGTTTCTTCTCCAGATTACTGGATTTAGGCCATGAATGTTCAACCAGGTTTGGTGAAAACAACCAGAAGCTGCAGGTGGCTGCTTTGAGTGTGGCTCAGCAATGCCAAGTCTTTTGTGCCGTGAGCTAACAAGCGTGACCGCTGCTGTGATGCGCGCTTGCGCCTCCATACATGCAGGATCACTGATGGCCCTGTGAGGGTGGAGCTGCAGCGCAACCTGCTGACAGATGTGCCAGGCATCAAGTTTGGCGTCAAGGCGGACGCCTTCAGCAACGACGACGACTCGCCCATCAAAGGTTTGTCGCATTTGCTCCTAAAAAACGCATTCTGCTTTGCTGAACATAGCGTCAACTCATGGCACCAGCAGCCTGTTATGTTTCCGCCCGCTTTTCACCTCACCTTATCTGAAGGATGGATCACCCCTCTCCCTCACCCTTATCACGTGCTGCTGCAGGCGCGGTTGTGGAGGTCACACTCTCTGCTGCAAATGGCACAGCCTCCCTCACCAACTGCAGCACCCAGCAGCTCACCCTGCTGACTCAGCAGCGCTGCAGCATACCTGCTGGCGATGCCAGCGCTGCCTTGCAGTGCCAGCTCTCACTCCCATGCATGGGAGAGTTCATACTAAAGGGCTGCGTGAATGGCAGCTGCAGCGAGCCTATGCGTATCGGCCGCAACGCATCCTTCTGGCGAGCTTCGCCTTGGTCGGCGCCGCCGCAGCTGAACTTGCTGCCGGATAGGCAGAATGTTACTGTGGGTGGGGCGCTGAACCTCGCAGTGCAGAACCCTTGGTGGGGGCCCACCAGTGCGCTGCTGGTGTGGGGCAATGCAGTCAAACGGGAGGTCCGGGTGCTGCCACAGGTGAGATACGGTTGCTGCCGCTTCTGCAGACACTTGCAAGTGTGTGTGTGTGAGGCAGCTAGCTCGACTGGCACTGCGGCCGCCGCATCGACTGACACACCCTTGGGCAGCCAAGTGTGGTTGCTTGCTGTCATCACCAATGACCCACGCAACTTGTCGCATGCAAATTTTAGCTGCACGTTCAGCATTGTCCCCTTCTTCGCTCTGTGGGTGCAGTACAGACTGCAGTTATTTCCTGCACATGTTGGCTGCTGCAGATCCCGCCTGGTCCCTCAACCATCGCCATCAACGGCCTCGGCGAGGAGTGCCGCGGCAGCTGCCGCTTTGCCCTCATCATGGCTGTGGCTCGCCCATCACAGCCAGCCGCCGCCTCAGCTGCTGCACAGATGAACAGCTTCATCTCCACCTCACGCAGCAGCAGCAGCAGCAGCCGCAGCAACTTGCCGTTTGGCATCAGGATCACCATTCCACTGTTTGAGCGGGAGCGCAATGCGCAGCAGCAGACAGCAGCAGCAGCAGCAGATGGCAGCAGCCGCCCCAGCAGCGCTGCTCGCTTCATGTCCACTGACGCTGCTGCTGCTGGTGATACTGCTAGCAGCACTGACAGGACCAACTTCCTCTTCCCACACATCTTCACAACCGGTGGTACAGCAGGCAGTACAACAGGCAGTACAACAGGCAGTACAACAGGCAGTACAACATCCAGCAGCACAGCAGCTGCAGCGCAGGACTTTGAGCTGCCTGATGTGCCCACCAGTGTGCTGTTTGACCCGCTGGCCCCTAGAACTGTGTCTGCTGAGGTGGTGCTGTCAGGGCCGCAGGCTGAGGGGCTGAGGGTGGCTGCTGCTGTGGAGGGGCCGGCCAAGACTGCAGACGGCCTGGCAGTGCTGGCGCCAAAGGTGAGCAGGAGTGGTTTGTCAGAACGGCAAGAAGCCTTGTGGGCTGTGGAGCATGCAGCATGCTGCATACAGCTGTGCTTGGGCACAACATAGCGCTGAAGGTGAGTGTACAGCGGCAAGCATGAGTTGCATCAGGGTGGGCGGTTGTCTCCAGTGAGCAGAGGTGGCGCTGTCAGGGCCTCAGGCTGAGGGGCTGCGGGTGGCTGCTGCTGTGGAGGGGCCAGCCAAGACGGCAGACGGGCTGGCAGTGCTGGCGCCAAAGGTGAGCAGGAGTGGTTTGTCAGAACAGCAAGAAGCCTTGTGGGCTGTGGAGCATGCAGCATGCTGCATACAGCTGTGCTGGGGCCCGACATAGCACCACAGGTGAGGGCACAGCTGCAAGACTGCATGAGAGGGGGCGGTCTCCAAGGGCAGAGGTGGTGCTATCGGGGCCTCAGGCTGAGGGGCTGCGGGTGGCTGCTGCTGTGGAAGGGGCCAGCCAAGACTGCAGACGGCCTGGCAGTGCTGGCGCCAAAGATGGGTGTGACGTTGAGAGCAGCGCTGGTCATGCAGCATACCGCCTGGTCCTGAATACTCGCATCACATTGAGCCAGTAGCTGAAGAATAACATGCCAGGCTGCAAGCTCCATGCACTGCAATGCCCTTCAACAAACCACTGAGCAGGCTGCTGTGGTTGCTGTGCCTTCCTTTGCCTGCAGAGCGGCAAGGGCGTCATCAAGGTGACTGTCAAGGACGCTGCTGGCGCTGCCGTGCCTGGCGCTGAGGTGACGCTGCTGGTGGTGGACAAGGCCATCCTGGACCTCATGCCCTACGCGCTGCAGGTGAGTGGTTGTGTTTAACCTGTTGTGTAATTGTTACAACGTTACATAGAGAACATTGTTGGTGTGACGCTGCTGGTGGCAGACAAGGCCTTCCTGGACCTCATGCCCTACGCGCTGCAGGTGCGAGGGCCGCAGTGCTTCGGGTTAATGATGGAGCTGTTGTGTTACATTAGGGAATTGTTGAGGTGACGCTGCTGGTGGTGCACAAGGCCATCCTGGACCTCATGCCCTACGCGCTGCAGGTGACCATGCACATGAATATGAACGCCGCGCTTCTTTCATAAGGAATATGGTTGAGATACTGCCAGCTTGTTTTGGGCTGCGCTGAGGTGACGCTGCTGGTGGTGGACAAGGCCATCCTGGACCTCATGCCGTACGCTCTGCAGGTAGGAGGGGTGCCGCATGTATTTTGAGGTTGGATATAACTTTTGCGCTGTGGAATTGGGGGACTTGCTGAGGTGTCGCTGCTGGTGGTGGACAAGGCCACCTTGGACCTCATGCCCTACGCGCTGCAGGTGGGTGATTGTGTTCGATCTGTCATGAGATTGTTACAACGTTACATAGAGAACATTGTTAGTGGGATGCTGCTGGTGGCAGACAAGGCCATCCTGGACCTGATGCCCTACGCGCTGCAGATTAGCGGCGTGCCGCATGTGTTTTGAGATTGGTTACGACTTTTGCGCTGTGGGATCGGGGGACTTGCTGATGTGACGCTGCTGGTGGTGGACAAGGCCATCCTGGACCTCATGCCCTACGCGCTGCAGGTGAGAGGGGTGCCGCAAGTATGTTGAGTTTGTTTGAGTTTGGATACGAGTTTTGTCCTGTGGGATTGGGGGACTTGCTGAGGTGACGCTGCTGGTGGTGGACAAGGCCATACTGGACCTCATGCCCTACGCGCTGCAGGTGGGTGGCTGTCTTTAACCTATTATGATATTGTTACAACGTTGCAGAGAGAACATTGTTGGTGTGACGCTGCTGGTGGTAGACAAGGCCATCCTGGACCTCATGCCCTATGTGCTGCAGGGTGGAGGGGTGCCGCAGTGCATGGGGGTCCTTGTAAGAATGCAGCGCTGCTACACTGGGAAGTTGTTCAGCTTGGCCAGCCAAAATTCTCTGAAGCTCCTGCCCTGAGACCCATCAGCAATGCTCACAGCTGCTAAAACACCGCACACTGCACGCGCCTCAATCCACCTGCTGCTGCCCCTGCCTGCCCTTTCCTGCTGCCCTCTCCCCACCTTCAACAGAACGTCAGCGCTGCCATCGCGCCCGACCTCTCCACCTACTTCACCCTCATAGACCTCAACTCGCTGCGCACTAGCCGCGCAGCCATCAATGCCACATTTACAGCACTGCAGCGCCGCCTGACGAAGCTCGATCCCTGGCTGCCTGTCGACACGCAAGTAACGCCTGGAGGCTTCTACCCTCTGGCTAGTGATCAAGGGAGCATGGGGATGCCGCCGCAGGCAGCTGCTGTGGATGTTCCTGATGCTACCTACCTTGCAGGTGTGGGCAGGCTATAGGCAGCAGTGTGCACAGGGCACCTGTGTGTGGATGGCAGCGTGCTGCGGCCTTCTGCCTGAAGCGTCCCTTTGTGTTACTGCATAACCTTAGCATAGTGTTGCTTTATTGCCTGACCCTGCTGTGTCACTGGCCTGACTTGGTAGCTGGAATAACAAAGCCTGCGCTGCTACAAGCCTCAACAAAATTCATACTCCGTCTTTACGTTCTGTCACTGCCTCCGTTTCTTATGCAGGCTTCACTGCGCCCATCACACCCATCCCCTACCGGCCATGCGCCTGGGGCCAGCCCTGCCCCGTGCCCTACAACTCGCGCAACTTTGGCCTCGCTGCCGAGTCAGTTGCCTCTGACGGTGTTGTCATGGCAGCAATGGCAGTGCCAGCAGCAGCACCAATGCCTATGATGGCCAAATCAGCAGCAGCAAACAATGCTGCACCGCGCACTGCTGCGGCAGCTGCCGCGCCGACAAATAGTGCAGCAGGTGGCGCAGCAGCAGCAGCAGCCGCACCAGGTGCTGAGCTGCGCTTGCAGCAGGCGTTCAGGGTCACTGCGCTGTTCAAGACAGTGACAGCAGGCGCAGATGGAAGTGTCACTGTGGATTTCCCTGCACCAGAGAGCCTGGGCACATTTGTGGTGCGTGCGTATGCAGCAGCACCTAAGCCAGCATCACAGCCGGCAGCAGTCGGGGTGGTTTATGGTGCAGCAGAGACGGAGCTGGTGGTGCGGCGGGCAGTGTCACTGACACCCTCGCTGCCTCGCCAAGTCCGTGCGGGTGACAACTTCGCAGCGGGAGTTCTGGTGGAAGCTCCCGGCGAACTCTCCGGTGACACCAGCGTCACTGTCACTGCGTCACTAGTGACACCCAAGAGCAGCAACAGCAGCAGCAGCGGCGACGGCGACTCTGACAGCAGCAGCAGCAGTAATGCGCTAGCATTGACAGGGCCAGCAAGTGTAACGGTTACACTCGGCAAAGGCAAGGCCCAGCAGGAGGCGCGGTTTAACTTCAGTGCGCAGGGCTTAGGCTCCCAGGACATCAAGTTTGTGGCAACCACTGGCAAGGCATCTGATGTGGCAGATCAAGTGCAGCTGGAAGTGCCGGTGCTAGGCAAGCAAGGGCCAGTGTGGATCGCCACCAGCTTTGCTGTGCGCGGCAGCAACAGCAGCACTGTGGCCAACAGGGTTGAAGGGCTGGTGCTGCCGCGTGCGGAGAATGGCAGCGGCAGTGTGAGCTTGGTGGCTGGCGTAGGCTATTTGCCAGCTGTTCAGGTGAGGTCATGCCTGCGTTACTGTGCAATGAAGCCAGCTAGGGCCAAAGATGACAAGGTTGTCTCCTGTGTGTTGCAAAGCATGTGATGTGGTGTGAGAATGGCAGCGGCAGTGTGAGCTTGGTGGCTGGCGTTGCTGCCTGCCAGCTGTACAGGTGCGGCTGATGCGGTGTGGGCTGCCTGCAACATGCAGCTGAGCTTGCCAGCGAGCCCAGTTTTTTGTGTTGTTGCAATTCGTTGCGCTGCGTAGCGGCGGTGAAATCGTGCTCTGTATGCATGTTGCAGCTGCATACAGGGTAGCTGAGCAGCTTTGCAACGACAACGAGCAGCTGCACAAGACGGAAGACGTACCAACCTCCCACATGCATCTTGCGCGGGTGCTCAACTGCAGGGAAGCTATGAGGCGCTTGTGCGCCAGGGCGTCAACTCCATGCGCAACTGCCCCTCCGGCACCTGCAACCCTCTGCTGCGCTGCTTTTGCCTGCACACTGCGGCATGTATCTCTGTGTCTTCCTGCAGGGAAGCTAAGAGGCGCTTGTGCGCCAGGGCGTCAACTCCATGCTGTTTTAGTGTGCATGTATCTTTACTGGTCCATGTGGTGTACCTGCTTGCTTTGCCTGTAGGGAAGCTACGAGGCGCTTGTGCGCCAGGGCGTCAACAGCATGCGCAACTGCCCTCGTCAACGCCACCGTCTAAACTGCGATTTGCCTGCGTGTGCCTGCCTGCAGGGGAGCTACGAGGCACTTGTGCGGCAGGGCGTCAACGCCATGCGCAACTGCCCCCACCGACGCAACTGTAACCCTCTGCTGCTCTGCTTTTGCCTGCACAATGCGGCATGTGTCTCTGTGCCATCCTGCAGGGGAGCTATGAGGCGCTTGTACGCTAGGGCGTCAACTCCATGCCCCCACCGACACAACTTTTTCAACTGTGATTTGCCTGCGTGTGCCTGCCTGCAGGGAAGCTATGAGGCTCTCGTGCGCCAGGGCGTCAACTCCATGCGCAACTGCCCCTCCGGCACCAACGCCATCGCCCTGTCAGTGCTGCCAGCCATGCTAGCTGCATACCGGCCCCCCTCCAAAGCCCCCAGCAGCTACCTCACCCCTTACCAGCTCAACGCCACGCAGCAGGCGCTGCTGGCTGCAGTCAAACCTTTGACTGATGCCACATACGGCCTGCTGTCGGTTGATCCTCGCTGCATGTGGTCTTCTAGCAGCGGTCCCAGCAGAGCAGATGTGGCACTCAATGCATGGGCCACTTGGCTCGTTCAGCAGCTTGCTGACTCAGCAGCAGCACCTGCAGCAGCAGGCAGCAAGTCAAAGTCAAAGTCAAACGTGGTCAACGCTGCTGGCTTCACTGGCGCCAAGGAGGTGTCTGGCCCCTGGGCCGCACTTGTCTCTGCGTTAAAAACCTGGCGCAAGGCCCTGGAGGCACAAATCGTTGCAGATGCTGTCGCTGCGCGAGCAGCACAGCCGTCGATGGAATATCGGGACCTAGATTCACTATCTTGGGCTCGATTGGTGCTTGGTGCTTCTTGGGAGCCGTCTGGAGTGGCTGCAGAGGTGCAAAAAGACCTATCCATGAGCAGGCTTGTGGCAGCTGCTGTCAACATGTCAGTTGGGGCACAGGCCAGGGTGGGCCTGGCACTGCTGGTGGCTGGCAACAGCAGCAGCAGCAGCAGCAGTGCTGAGGCAGGGAAGATTGCTGGGCGGCTGCTGAGCAATGTGAGGGTGGGCGGGCGCACGGCGTACGTGGCAACTGGCGATGGGGAGCGTGGAGCTGCTGGTGAGTTCGTTGGTGCAGCAGTTAGGCAGCGTTGTAGCAGCATTGTATCTCATTGTAGGCTGTGATGCTGCTGCTGGCGACGGGTGATTGGGAGCGTTGAGCTGCTGGTGAGAGATGTTGGGCAGCAGCTGCTGGTGTAGCAGCGGCAATTTGTCGGTGTCTGTGCTAGCTGGCAGGCCGGTCGCCAGCGCAGTATCTGCTCGCTATGCTGCTGCTGCCTTCATCATGTGTTGCCGTGGTTAGTTGCCTGCTCGCAGCTGCCTTTGAGCCCTCACCTTGAGCGACGCAGTGTCCTTCGGCAGAAACATGGTTGGCCTGTGATAAAATAACCCTACGCCGCATGCACCGTGCTGACAGTATCTGTGTGTACCTTCTCTGCCCTGCCCTGCTGTAACTCTCCCTCCACCCTGCAGCTCTATCAGACCAGTCCCTGGCTCTCATGTTGTTCCTGCGCTCTGGCACCGACAACCCCCTCATCCAAAAGGTGGCTGCGTGGGTGGGGCAAGGCGCTGCTCCGCCACCTTTCCGCACCTTTGGGGCCATTGCCATTAGCAGTAGCCCTTGGGAGTCTGCGCTGCGGGGTGTTGCACTCACCTCTTATGATGCTGCCACTGCCAGCACCACCCCAGACCTCGCACTTACTGCAGTTGCGGGCGTGCCTGCGCCAGCAGCAGCAGCAGCAGCAGCAGCAGCCGGCAGCAACAAGAGCAGCAGCAGCAATGCGAAGCTGTTCCAGGGTCCGTTTGTGAACCTGCTGTCGGCGCGCTTCAACAGCAGCAACGTCGGCAGCATTGCTCGCAGCAGCACCAAGTGGGAGCGCATTCTACCCGGCTCCAGCCTCATCTTCAATGCGAAGGGAAGCGGCGAGGTTTCGATCGCCGCCTCTCTCAACTTCACTCCAGAAGCCTTGCTGCCTTTCCCCACTTATAGGGGCCTCTGGGTGCAGTGTGTGGTGCAGCTGGCATCAGCAGACGGTGGCAACATAGCTGGTGTGGGCTTAGGCAAGCTAGTGACGATTGCGGTTCAGGTTACTAGCCCTGACGATCAGTCCGATGTTGTGGTCGAGGTTTTGATGCCGGGAGGGCTTGAACCCTTGGACCCCAATGTGTACACAGACCCTGAGCTGGCATCTTCCTGCAGCAGCAGCGAGGATGAAAGTGACCTGTCAGCGCCCAGCAGCAGCAGCAGCAATGGCGGCTTTGCGTTGGGCAAGCCGGTAGCTGTTGCATCTATCGGCGCAGCTGCAGCATACCCGGGGATAGCTGAGAGCGCGCCGATGGTGCAGCTCTCACGGCCAGGCCGCATGGGTATCAGCAGCAGCATGCCGTCTTCACCTTACCGCCCCATTCCTTGGTGGCGACCCTGGCCTGTGTGCCCTGTGCAAACTACGAGTCCTGCAAGCGTGCTGTTCAGCTTCAGTTACTTCCGTGCAGGCACGCAGACGCTGCGCTTCAAGGCGGTTGCAGCAACAAGCGGCACATTCACCCTGCCGCCAGTGAAAGCATATGTGCAGCAGCAGCTGGAGGTCATGGGGCTCAGTCCTGCAGGGACTTTTGTTGTGTGCCCTACAGCAGAACCTTGTGCGGCAGCGCAGCAGCAGCTGGGCAGTGCGGCGGCTGCCAAGGCGTGCCCGAAGGGATGCAGCGGCAATGGGGCGTGCAACTTGGCGAGTGGGGTGTGCATCTGTGATGGGGGCTTCTCAGGGGCTGACTGCGGTACCTTTGGCAGCAGCAGGTAGGCTGATGGCCTACATGTAATGGGTGTACATTTGGTGTTTGGTTATGTTGCTTGCAAGTGCGCCAGCATAAAGGGTGTTTGGATGTGGGGACTAGATGCTGCACAGGCCACACAGGGCTTGCATGGGCTTTGGGTTTCGACAAGGGTGGGTCCTGTTAAAGGAGTGGATTGTATGTGTGGATGCTGGGATGAGGAGCTCTGCTAAGGCCTGCAGAAGGCTTGACACAAGCAGCACTGTTCTGGAACCTCATGCAGTGTCCTAGACTGAAGTGTTCCGTAAGCAGGCTTTGTGTGGTATTGCTACGGTTAGGTAGGACTGTACATTGGAGAGATGGCACCAGACTCAAATGCGAAGCTGTCAACACAACACCTGGTGCAGAGTTTTGTTTGCCAGGGTGCATGGCTGCTGTCATCACATTTCACTGGTGTGGTCCGACGGCAGGCTTTGGGCAGTCAGATCAAACTATGGTGTATGTGTTCATCACCGTGCTAACTGGTGTCTTGCACATGCACATGTCCTGCGGACTGTCGCGCTTACTCTACTACATCTTATTGCTGTGAGTCAGCCACATCTCAACCGCTGCGCTGGTGGTGAATTCGCTCTTGGCTCGACAGGCGTGCACTGTGCAAGGCTGCCAGCAGTGCAATGTTTGTGCATGCAACCTGTGCTGCACTGGTAGAGGGATCAACTGCTGCAAAAGCAGACTGAATAGCCGTGTATGCTTGACTATCATTGTGTCATCTTGCGTGACTTGCATCTGGATGTACAATGCCTCTGTGGGATAGCAGTGTCACGGTTTTCAACCCTGGATCTGCAGCAGTTCATGTTGCGGCTTGGTTTTGAAGATGCTTGAATGGTGGGTTTTTTTAAATACTGTGCATGCACTTGTCCTGCACTGGTGATGTCACTGTACGTGAAGCATCGGGTGCTTCCCTGCCTGGGTCTGGCAGTTGGTACTGCCACAGCACAACTGCTGCGGCTGGAAGTGATGTGTCATAAGTGGTCGCTGGGAGAGGGACCTGCTGGCACCTAACATGTAACTTTTGGACGGATTATTGTATATGTCTGAATTACGTCTCATAAACAAAGAACTACGTTTAGGGTTTGCTCCGTGTGTTACATCCAGCGGTCGGGCCTCCTTTAACTGCTCGGCCGTGGTCTCTGCAGATTCGCTACGCTCTAGACTGGCGCTTCTGTCATGTTGTAGCCTGCGCTGGTCTATTTGCTGCTCTTCGCACAGTGCGTGTCCGAGAGGCATCAGCCAGTTGATCGGCGTGAACAGCGATGGCTGAAGGGCCTTGGAGGCCCCTTGGGCGTGGCAGAGGCTACGTTTTAACTGATGGGGCAGGCTACATCTTCAGGAGGGAAGGTTTCAGGCAAGTCACGCCTGCGTAGCAGAAGCAGGTCAGGCTCAACACCACAGACGCCAATCGTAGCTGGCATGTGATGGTTAGGCACGATTTTTTGAAGCAATGTTCTTTGTTGAACAGCCAAAGGCAGCAGCGGCTCGTGTTGGGCAAAGGCTGTGGTGTGTGGGCATGCCCCTGCTGCTGAAAGTCATTTGTTTGCCTGTTTTGCATCTGCAGCTCGATGATCTTCAGCAGCAGGGCAGATGCCAACAAGCAAGGCTGGAAGGACTACAGGCAGTGGCTTGCGAACCGACTGCAGCAGCCACAGCAGAAGTGTGCTGGCCCCAGCTTTGCGGATCAACATGCACCACCAGCAGCAGCTGCACAGAAGTTATCACCTGCTGTTCTGGGCCAGAAGCGCCCCACACCAGGTAAGATTTGCGCTGCTAGATCAGGATTGATATACCCTGCATTCCATGCACGCTTGCATGTGTTCCTGCAAGCAGCAGTGGCAGTAGCATGGGTGATAATGAACTCGACGAATGCAGCAGTAGCAGCAGCATGGTCGATGCAAATGGGCTTGCAGGATTTTCGAATGCACATTGCAGCATGCTGCCAGAGCCAGCCGGGAAGCCTGATGCAGCAGCTGTGCTGAAGATAGCTGCATTGCAGCTGTTTCTGCTTCTTGTGCTGCTCGGCAGCTCAAGGCTTTGCAGGAGGCAGCTACCAGGCTTTGCAGGAGGCAGCTACCAGGCTTGCAGGAGGCAGCTACCAGGCTTGCAGGAGGCAGCTACCAGGCTT
>RWJK01001128.1:14023-33436 GCA_004335835.1 Scenedesmus sp. ARA3 | reverse complement strand
TCATCCCCATCCCATCAACCCCCACACAGACATAGAGCCCACCGGCAAGTTTGAGGTGATGGTGCGACCAGTGCTTAGCTATAAGGAGGACGACTCGGGCGGGTCTTGCATAACTGAAGACAAAGCATGTGTATACCAACCAGATGGACGATGTGCACAAACGCTGCCCGCAGACACCGCGGCACAGCTCTATCAAAGGTTTAGGCACATGCAACTCCACCACCCCCAGGTGCTGAAGAAACTGGGGGCAAGAACTTACTCTGAAGAAATTGAGCAAGCTAATGTACAGGTACACTGAAGGAACGGTGTGCGGTGGGAAGGGCACGCACGCCTACAAAATAGAACATAAGCACCAAAGGGCAATGCCACTCACACTGCGCACCATGCTACACGACATTCTCGGTAGCACAAAAGATCGCTTCGCAAGCCCGCAAGACGTGACCCCATGCAGCGCGGAATTTTGGTCGGCACACAGACCAGATCAAGTGTTCGGAGCCTACTGGGATACATACAAAACCCGATGGACCGGCGCGTCCACGGCATGTCCAGACTTCACTGAACAACAGGCTGAGAAGGCGGTGTTGTGGGCGCTCAACTCAGCAATGCACACTCAGAAGCCCACACTAACATTGCTGCTACTACCAACGTTCGCACATGGCTCACAAACACAGAACTACATGCGGGTGATAAGAGACAACCCCGCCTTCTGCAGGCACCTCGCAACTCTCCCCAACGGGCTGGTCCACCTAGAAGCAAGCCCTCTAGCGAAGCCGTCGCCGCGACAGCGCCTGAAATGGAACACCAACGTTGTGGCCGTAGGAAACGCCGAGGGATACGCACAGCACCTGCCTTATTGGAAGAGCTCCGCCAATGGAGTTTGGCGGGAGCGCTTCCGAAGCGCACTGGAGGCCGCCCTGAACAGGCCGGATACAGAGAAAGCGCGCAAATCGCACGTCCGCCTGCACGACGAACATGCTGAGTGGTGGACCCTCCCGCCCTCAACGTCTGCCCCGCTGAAAACTAACAGGGAGCGCGGCCTAGACTGCAATAGATTTGTCGCTAGAGCCACCAAGAAATTCACCAAAAGATCGGAAGACACCACAAGAGGTCCTAGATCCCAAACCCTAGCTCAGCTAGTGGGCTTGAACAGGGACGCCCTGGGCTCCCACTCGAGGGCCATGAGAGCAGCCAGACGAGCAGTAGTAGCCTTACATGACCCCGCACCTAGGCTTAAGTACGACTGGAGGGACTTCATATACACAGACGGGAGTGTCTTGAAAGAAGGATCCAATATCTTCCCGGGGATTGGAGCGGCCGTACACTTCCCGGCACACCCCGGCAAATGCCGGGAGGAAAGAACAATAGCAGTAGATTGTCGTTTTGAAAGCGAGCCCGGCACATCAGCATGCGTCAACACCATCAACAGAGCCGAACTTGCAGCAATCAAAGTCGCGGTGGACCAGGGTGGACATGGGGGTGGCACACTGTGATGACACGTGTCACAGTACTGTGACAGCTGTCACCTGCAGGTTTTGGTCATGTGGTGCACACGCCGTGCGATCTGTGCGATCTTTGTTTGCTTTCACTTTTTGCTTGCAGCTGAACATTCAGCTCCTCATCGCAGGCAATGGGGCCAACGCTGCAGATGTTGGCACGCAGTGAGGATCGTAGCAGCTGTCTGACGTTCAAATTGCTTTTGACATGTGCTGACTGTGCAGGCCTCACTGAGTCAGACAGTTGAAGCGCGCATCTGCTGCCATTAGTCGCACGCGTTGCTTCTGTCTCAAGCATATCTGCACGTGGGATCGTGAGCGGTGTGTGCGCGGTTGCGTATTTCTGCTTCATGTCTTGTCCTTCTGCTTAAGTAAGCCTTCTGCCCACGTCTTGCCATTTAAACAAGAGATCAGACCAAACTGCACCAAACAAGAGTGCAACTGCGCAAACTTAAGCATCCCATGTTCCGGTTGCTGTCTGCCTCGCACTTGGCCAAATGGTCATTAGTGCTCACGCAACACAGCAGCCAAGCGCTAAGCCAGGGTCGCTCGTTGCACCATGGAAGGCCTAGGCCAGCTTTACGTAAGCTGCTGGTAGCCAACAGGTACCGACCTCTGCTGCCTTGGACAGACGTCCACATCAGCAACCTAGCACTCGTCCATGCATTGAGATCCTGGGTGCTGCTATCGTTGCTGCCATTACCAACATCCATTCAAGCAACGAATGTGATTTATTACAGCCACTTGCCAGCGAAGCTGCCACACCTGAACTCACCAGGCTGCAGTTTGTACTGCTGTGACATTTCCTTGCTCACGATCCCCACACACTCTGCCACACATCCACCACCATCCACCTCTCTCTGTTAATCCTCTTACTCCCCCAGCTACACTCACCACGCTGCACCCTACTGCTGTCCTGCAGGGGAGAGATTGCCTGCAGGGTGCTCACGACAGCAAGGCGCCTGGGCATCCCCACAGTCGCTGTCTTCAGCGAGGCAGACAGGCAGGCCAAGTTTGTGGCCCTTGCTGACGAGGCCTTCTGCATCGGGCCGCCTCCTGCAAGGGAGTCATACCTGAGGGGAGACGTCATCCTGGGAGTGGCCAAAAAGACCGGCGCAGACGCCATCCACCCAGGTATATGATTTCCAGAAGACAGTGACAGGAACCACAGCTACACCACAAATATGTGTCATGTTATGCGACAGGCATGTGAAGACGCAATCTACCCAACTGGCATGCTTGCAGGAAGCATTAAACGGATGTGTAGTGTGACAGGATTTGTCATCCCAGGGCAGTGCCTGTCTCGAGGCGGAAAAAGACGGGCGCAGATGCCTCAGACACAAACGCTTGCAGGAACTAGCTATACACGCGCCTGGAATTGCAGGCTACACGAGCTTGGTGGCGTTCGTGTGCAGTGGACCCTTGGCTGACACTTGGCAGCGTCGGCCCAGCAAAGCCATGTAGCTTGTCGTTAGTAGCGCAAGATGCAGTGCTGTTTTCATGCTGTTGGTCACCACAACTGCCAACACAATCAGTTCCGTCCTCGTGCTGTTATTGCTGCTACTGGTACTGTTGCTACTACTGCAGGCTATGGCTTCCTTTCTGAGAATGCAGCCTTCTCAGAGGCCTGTGCAGCAGCTGGGATTGCCTTTGTGGGGCCGCCCGCAGCAGCCATCAGGTCAGGGCAAGAGGGTTTGCTGTTGCTCCACAGCATTTTAATTAACAGGATCCCCGCAGCAGTTGTGACGCGCCACTGTTGCTGTGCACTTGCAATCAGCCGGCCCTACCATTGGTACCAGCACTAGCACTATGCAGTTGCCTGCAACCCACAGAGTCACAGTTGCTCAGCTTGCACCAACAGTACGCTGCCATCAGCATAACCTGCACCTTCGTAAACTCGTGCTGATCTGCTCATGACATGCAGCTGCCTCTCCACCTGCCTGCGCGACCACTTGCCTGCCTGGTGCTCACATGCCTGCCTGCTTATCTGCAGGTCCATGAGAGACAAGTCTCAGGCCAAGGCCATCATGTCATTTTGAATTACTGCCCAACTGGCTGGCTAAGAGCAACTGCCTGGCCAACTGGCTGACTGCTGACCTGCTGCAGGTCCATGGGAGACAAGTCGCAGGCTAAGGCCATCATATCTGCTGGCCTGATGAACTGCTCAATGGGCTGGCTGACTAACTGGCTGGCTGGCTGGCTGGCTGCTGCCCTGCTGCAGGTCCATGGGAGACAAGTCTCAGGCCAAGGCCATCATGTCTGCTGCTGGCGTGCCAGTGGTGCCGGGCTACCACGGGGAGGAGCAGGAGCAGGCACGGTAGGCTGCTGCTGCTGCTGCTGCTGCTGCTGCTGCTGCTGCTGCTGCTAGTATGCAAGGCTGAAGTCCAGGACGGGACCCTGCTGCTGTGCATGGCTGCTGCAGCGCCTGGCTGCTGCGCGCTGACCCATAAGGGTGCTTGTTGCCTGTGCTGCGACCAGGCAGAGAGATGGTCTGCAAACATAGCAATATTGTTGCGGGACGCTTTGCATGAATTCAGCAGCCATTGAATGTGCTTCGCATCAACACGTACGTGGTCCTTGCAGCCAACGCAAGCACATGTCTGCTGCTGCTGCTGCTGCTGCTGCTGCTGCCAGGCTTGAAGCAGAGGCTGAGGTTGTTGGCTTCCCGCTGCTGGTCAAGGCGGTGTCTGGGGGAGGCGGCAAGGGCATGAAGCTGGCCACACAGCGGGTACGCAGCAGCAGCAGCAGCACCAGCAGCAGGAGGCGGTGCTGTGTTGTGTGCCGCAACCACTGCTCCTGTCTGAGATGTAGGTGACGCGCACCGTGTGTACTGGCAAAATGATAGCGCCGTTGCATGTGCAACGGCAACTTGGGACCAGCAGCTGCAGGCTTTAGGCAGGGTGTACAGTGCAGCATTGCTGAACTTGCTGGCGCTGCTGCTGCTTCTGCTGCTGCTGCTGCAATTGTGCAGTCCGAGCTGTCCAATGCCATCGCCTCAGCGCGGCGCGAGGCTGCTGCCTCATTTGGCGACGACCGGCTGCTGCTGGAACGCTACATCACGCGCCCACGCCATGTGGAGGTGCAGGTGCGGCTTAGGGGTTTTGGCAGATGCAGGAAGGCCGGCTGTACGTCGTGTTTAGATGCAGGTGTGGCGCTGCCGGCCTGTGCTGGGCGAGTGCAGGTGGGGCGGCTGCTGTTTGTGATCGGAGATTGCTGGGAAATCTTGGGTGAGGGCGTGTGCAGGTGCAGGTGCACAACAGCTGGCTTGTGCTCATGCTGAACACAAATCCCGTTGAGTGCATTTGGTTGCGCTGTTGCAGGTGATGGCGGACAAGCACGGCACTGCGCTGTACCTGTTTGACCGCGACTGCAGCGTGCAGCGCCGCCACCAGAAGATCATCGAGGAGGCGCCCGCGCCAGGTAAGGCCCTACCACAGTGTTTTAGCCTTTTCTTTTACTTATCATATGTACATGTGAAAGTAGAGCTTGGCAGTGCACGCCAACATGCTTGCCGCCAGAAGATCATCGAAGAGGCGCCAGATGGGGCGCAGCCGCAGTCTCCAGCTCCTGCAAGCTTCGTGACACGTCAAGTAGACGCATGCGGCACACTCGCCACTGCAGCACAGCTCAAGCTGCTCACATCGTCTGCTAGTGGTGCCAGTAGCAACATCTGACCACTACATTGTACTTGGCAGTGTTGTGTTATCACGCCGCACCGCAAACTAAGGTGCCTGAACGCCCTGACCCTGCCGGACCAGCTGCGAAGGGTCACCCGTTCTTTTTCCTGATTTGTACAACATGTGCCCCCGCAGGCCTGCCGGCGGAGTTCCACGCGCATATTGGCGAGGCTGCGGTGCGTGCGGCGCGCGCCGTGGGCTACGAGTCTGCTGGCACTGTGGAGTTCATCGTGGATGTGGACACGCAGGACTTTTACTTCATGGAGATGAACACGCGCCTGCAGGTTTGTCTCTGGTGGTGGGCTGCGTGTGTGTGGTCATGTGGAATGTGACTGGTTGCATGTGGAGTTCGTCGTGGATGTAGACACACAGGACGTTCACTTCTTGGAGATGAACACGCGCCTGCAGGTGGACCTGCAGGTGTTTTGGTAGATCAGTTGGCCGTGCGGGGATGCGCACGCGTGTGCAGATGGACCATCAAATTGCCGCTTTCTGCTGCCACAAGCGGAAGGCTGGCTAGATGAGGCCTTCACAGGCCTGGTGCAGCTGCTGCTGCTCATCAACCAGGTTATGCGATCCTTGGCATTGTGTCAGTAACAGTATCCTTGCTGTCTGCAATCACAGGTGGAGCACCCTGTGACAGAAGCCATCACAGGGCTGGATCTTGTTGAGCTGCAGCTGCGTGTGGCTGCGGGCGAGCGGCTGCCGCTGGCGCAGGCTGACCTGGCTGCTGCTGGGCCGCGGGGGCACTCTTTTGAGGCGCGGCTGTACGCAGAGAACACACGGCGGCAGTTCCTGCCTGGTGCGTGTGGCAAGCTCTAGGGTTGCGGACCAGGGTGTAGGGTGTGCGGAGTTTGAGTGGTGGGGGCACTCCTGCAGAGCACGGCTGTACATGGAGAACACGCGGCGACAGTTCCTGCCTGCTGCGTGTGGCAAAGCTCAGGTTTTGGGGCAGGTTTCAGGGTTTGCAAATCTAGGGTCGGGGTGGGGGAGGAGGGGGGCACTGCAGCGGAACACGGCTGCAGGCAGAAAGCACGTGGCGGCAGTATGTGCCTGGTGGGCGGTTGTGTGGGGCCCGGGCAGATGAGTTGATGTCTTCGCACTGCACTGCAGAGGGAGCCAGCACAGCAGCGGTTGAGGCTGTGTCTGGTGGCAGCTGCGCAGCAGAATTGAGCAGCTCCAGCTGGTTGCTAGCAGCTAGCAGGAATGGAGCTGCGGGCAGGTTCATGTACTAGCGTGTTCTTAGCTCATGGATTGCAAGCACATGATGCTTCCAGCACAGAACCTGCTCTGGCGCTCTTTACCGAATGTTCTGAAATGCCTGTGCATGCCTGCTGCTGCTGCTGCTGCTGCTGCTGCAGGTGCCGGCAAGGTGCTGCGCTGGCGCACACCGGCAGCTGCGCAGCAGTTTGACCACACCGCTGCCATTCGCGTCGACAGCGGCGTGTCGGAGGGTGACACGGTGAGCACCCTGCAAGCACGGTTTTGATCGGTCAAGCATTGCCTTTGTGTTCCACATCCATACGCTATGGTGAACACTGGCTGTAGACGCTGCTGTAAATACAATCTTCAGCAGTTCTGTGATCGCCAGCAGCAGCTTGCAAGCAATTGCTGAGAGCTCTCAGCCCATAATTGCAGCATTTGTGCCTGCTTATCATCCTGCACCGCTGCTGCAGGCAGGCACCAACCATGACCTCATGACCGCCAAGATTGTCATGCTTTGGCCGGTGAAGCGCTGCCATTGTTTCTGCATCCTTGCTTACCACATGACGTGCTGCAATTTGGCTGCAGGTGGGAACCAACTATGACCCCATGATTGCCAAGATTGTGACGCACGGTCCAGACAGGGAGGCTGCGCTGGCGCTGCTGCGCCAGGCACTGGCAGAGACGCAGGTGCGGGCACCGCCAGCAGCAGTGCTAGGCTTGCCTGCTGGGTGCGGTGATTGTTGCGCAAATTGGTCTTTGCAGTGCAGCACGCATCACAACACTAGATCGTGGCACATCCCACCTGTGTCTGCCGTGCTGATGTGGCAGTCCCAGTCCTCCACACCTGTAACAAAAGTGAGGTTTGCCTGTGGAACTGAGACCGTTTTGTTCATCCCCAACACTCTTGCGCCTCTTCTGTGACTATTTTGAATCCTGTCTCCTGCAGGTGGCGGGCCTGCCCACCAACCTTGGTTTCCTGCAAGACCTGGCAGCGCACCCCGCCTTCGCTGTTGACCTGGACCTAGACACAGGCTTCATTGAGCGCCACAGGTCCAGCCTGCTGCCACTAGATGAGAGTGTGGCGCCTGAGGTGGCGGCTCTGGCTGGCGCGCTGTGGGGCAAGCTGGCGGTGAGTACCATGCTGGTGCTTGAGGAGATACTATTGCAGTGTTGGGCACCGTTTGGTTACTCAGGCAATGGGTATGTTAGCTTGACAGTTGTACACATTCTGTCAAGCGTAATGTCGCCTGTGCCGTCGCCTGCTGCTGTGTGCCGCTGCTGCCGCTGCATACAGGCCGCTGCTGCTGCTGGGAATGAGGGCAGCGGCAGCCGCGGCGGGGCCATGGCTGCGTGGGATGCCGGCGACAGCAAGCGGCTGTGGCACAAGCTGGAGCGAAAACTGCCGGTGCGGCTGGCTGAGAGTGAGCAGCAGATGGAGCTGGCGGTCACCTATGACAGCAGCAGCAGCTTCGAGGTGGGTTGAAGCATAATTTTTTGCTATTGCAGGCTTGACGCAGCAGCATATCTGGGGCTACAAAGCAGCAGATGGTGCTGGCGGTCATGTATGACAGCGGCAGCAGCAGCTCCGAGGTGAGCCAGGATGCTACTTCAGCATGGTGGTGGGCGTTTGTGGGGTCTTGTGTGTGCTGCCTGTGCGGCTGGCTGAGAGCGAGCAGCAGATGGAGCTGACAGTCATACAGCAGCGGCAGCAGCTTCGAGGTGAGCCAGAGTGCTGCTTTGGTGTTGCACTGGAATCTGAGGGTGTATCAGGGAGTGCAGCTGGCTCAGAGCGAGCAGCATATCGAGCTGGCAAAAGTACTAGTGCAGCACCTGAAACTGGCCGGTGACGATTAGAGCTGAGACCTCAGGGCAGCGGCTGGCAGGGCAGGCACCCATGGTCCTCCCAAATTTCTGGCATACCAAATCGACTAGATATTCTTCATAGCCTGCTGCATCGCCTGCATCCCACCCTGCAGGTCAGTGTGACGCCAGGCCAGCCGCCCGTGTCAGCACCTAATTCTGGCCGGCGACGAGTGGAGCGCTGAGGTCACCTGATAACAAAACGTGCTGCACTGCCTGTGTTGCATTTCTGTGCTCCCCTGCATTGCAGGTGGTGGTCGCGCCAGCCAGCCGCCCGTGTCAGTACAGCACGCGACCCTAGCCGGCGACGAGTGGAGCGCCGAGGTCTATGGGCATGCCGAGAACCCTTACAAACAAAGCATGCTGCATTGCCGCTGTGCTGCATCCCTCTCTCTGCCCGTGCAGGTGGTGGTCGCGCCAGGCCAGCCGCCAGTCTCAGTGCGGCACCTAACCCTAGCCGGCGACGAGTGGAGCGCCGAGGTCTCCGGGCAGCGGCTAGCTGGGCAGGCGCTGCTGCACAGCCATGCTGGCGAACAGGTGCTGTCGCTGTGGCTGCAGGGCAAGTGCTTTGAGTTCCGGCGCAGCGTGCCGACTTGGAGCAAGGACGCGAACGCAACAGCCAGCCACGGGCAACTCACTAGCCCCATGCCGGGAAAAGTGGTGAAGCTGTTAGTGGCTGAGAGTGACGAAGTAACAAAGGGCCAGCCGCTGCTGGTGATTGAGGCGATGAAGATGGAGCATACGCTGTCAGCGCATGCGGATGGGGTGGTGCAGGGCCTTGCAGGGCTGCATGTGGGGACACAGGTGGAGGATGGGCAGGTGCTGCTGTACATCGGCGAGGCTGCTGCTGCTGCTGCAGGGAAAGGTGGTGAGGCTGCTGCTGCAGCTGCAGTGGGTGCGGCTGCATGACTGGCGCTGGGGCTGGCACTGCTGTGCAAGTATGCTGTGTGGCTGTGGGTGTGGGAGCAGTGCAGTTGGTGTCGATGAGAGTGGAGCATTGCGCAAGCGGACAGTGTTGCGCATGCAGATGGGGTGGTGCAGGGCCTGGCAGGGCTGCATGTGGGGACGCAGGTGGAGGATGGGCAGGTGCTGCTGTACATCGGCGAGGCTGCTGCTGCAGGGAAAGATGGTGAGGCTGCTGCTGCAGTGGGTGCTGCTGCATGACTTGGGATGGGGCTGGTGCTGCTGTGCAAGTATGCTGCATGGCTGTGGGTGTGGGAGCAGGGCAGCTGGTGGTTGTAAGAGGGGGAACACAGCGGGAACAGATAGGTGGCGTGTATCTGTTTTGGCTGGCGTGCATATGATGGCTGTGCATGGTTTGCAGCATTGCGGGCTGGTGCTGTGTTTGGCTGGACAGCTTCTGGCAAGGTTCACACACGCAGTGCAGGTTGTAGCAAGGCATCAACAGCTGGTTAGCGTGTGTAACTTGCGCCTCTGTAGTATATTGCAGTGCCATCGGCCGCTGCAGAGCATCATACTGCATCATAACAGTTGTTCATTGGATTTGCGAGCTTATCTTGTGCACGTTGCCATCGCTGATTGTTAAATTCAACTAGATGCAAGCGCCGCTGGTCAGAGGTTGGGGCGCCACACAGTTGGCTGGCTATTGTCGTTGCGGTGCAGTGAGGGGTGACTGCAGCAGCCGTCTCACAAGTGCAAAACATAGATGGGGCTTGCGGCATGTGCCGTACTATGTACGTTGCATGACTCATGAGGCTGTGAGCACTGTGCCTCTAAGGCTGTAGCGAGCTGTGGTGGTATGGGCTATCCAATCAAGGCAGCCATGCTAGCAACTTGCAGCTTGAAGCTTCGGCTCTTGTATCTTGTATCAGGCGTGTATACTAGTGTGTCATGAGCTATACTCTAGCTGGCTAGCGCACAATTCTCTGTTGCGGCCGCAGCATGGCAGATCGTTGCCATTGTTTTTTGTTGTACCATAGGCTGCCCGCACGCCAGCGAGACACATGCATGTGGCGTTTTGTCGCACTTGTTCCGTGACGGCATGTTTTCTGTACACATTGAGTGCTCTGCCCATGCTGTGCCACACGGTGTGTGTAACGGCATGTTGTGCATCATCGGCTCCTTCAAGCTGTGCAATAGGTGTGCAGCTGCTGAATGTTGAAACATCACGAATACGTCATGCCGGTCGGCATTTGATGTTATGTGGTGGAGATTATGCAGTGGATCGTGCCGTACTATCTGGGTGGTTCATGCTTCCCTGGTGGTGCCTGTATAGGCGCCACCAGTAGCTGCTGGCTTGCTTATGGAAGGCCGCGCGCCTGAGGCGTGTAGAAGGCGTGCTGTGCCAGCAGATATGCAGCCATTGCTGTCTGTTGACAGTGTTGTGCATGCTCTCTTTTGTGGGTGCCGCTGGGTGGCTGCACATGCTTGGACCTTGCTGTATAAAGAAAGTTGCCGAACCTTGCTGTCTGGTGTGCAACATCTTCACTGCAAACGCAGCCGATGATGTTGACACAACAACATCAATGCGCCCATGTCACTGTCACAGTGTCAGTGACACACTGGGCCGGCTATCTGAAAATGTTCAACTTTGAGGCGAGCAGAATGACAACCACCCTTGTCACTGTTGTATACGTTCTGTTACACCAGACCTCCACATCAAGCAACGAACGAAGACTCTTCGTGCCCAGTGGGCAAGCAGCATGTGCAACTGGCACGCTGCCATGCATAGCAGCACAGCATGCCGCTGTAGGCCCTCAATGCTTGACGTGCAATCCAGCACTAGTCACCACCGCGTTGCAGTGATGCGCCAAGTGCTGTGCCTAAATGTTCACCAGCAGCAGTCAAGTGAACCCTTTATCATCATCACTCAGCAACCGAGTGTGCAGGCAATGGGACAGATGACAAAATGTGCAACGTCGACAGGCTACTGCCGCGCATCGCGCCCCTGTGCCAACCTGCAGCACCAAATCCTTTTGCCAGCGGCTGCACATCGGCTTAGCAGAAAATCTGTCGCACCCACTGCATGACACTGCCGATCCAACTTATGCGATTTAAGCCAGCAAGCGGCAGCTGCTGCGCTAGCTTTCTGCCGCCGCTGCTGCTGCTGCATCAGCAAACCCAAACACCACCACCAAAGGACGCCGCATGGCATCTACAGCCCACCCATCCATAGACTACGCTGCAGAACTACTGCTCAAACAGCAGCGCTGCAACGAAGCTGTTCCGGCGGTAAAGCATGGCAGCCGGCACCAGCAGCGCGGCTGTTGCAGCAGCCAGCCCGCTGCTGCTGCGCCTGCTGCAATCAAGCCAGCTCACTCCCAGCTGCTCGACCTGCTGCAGCAGCAGCAGCAGCAATTGTCAACGGCACCATCAGGTTACAACGCTCTGTATGTATAGCCATGCAATGCTCAGAGCCTGCAGCAGCAGCAGCAGCAGCAGCAGTTGTCGATGGGACCATCAGGTGGTGAACGCTTTGTATAGCCATGGCCGTCATCTGCATGTTGGGGACTGCTAAATGGGCATGCAACAGCTGCTAGCAAAACATTCTGCAGCTGCTCCGGCACACGCAACCTTGCACTGCAAGCTGCTAGCTGTGCTGTCAACCAACTGCACTGCAGTCTGGCGGTTGCATTGCTGCCTGCACCATTGGGTCCATGAACTGCTGCATGCCAAGCAATTCGCTACCCCAAAAGAAGTGCCCTGAGACAGCAGTACTGCAGGCAATTGCAGGCACTGGATGTGCCAATGCCGCTTTTGTCAGGCTGCTGCATGCATCCTGCAAGACCTGCAGGGCCTGTAGCTGAAGTTGGGAGGAGCTGCATGTGCCTGCATGCTGTGTGCTGCACGCTGCTGCGGCCTGCTGCCCACCTCATTGGCAAAGTAAGCACCAATCAGCACAAAGGGGATGTACAGTGTGCTGCGCTTGAAGAACAGCTGCGGCACAAGGCAAGGCAAAGATGATTGCAGCCAGCAGGAAAGGTAGCAGTGTCAGCAGCAGCTGCTCTGGTGGCTCTAATGCTATGGGCTATTGTAGGTGCTAGTGCTGGTGAGGGTGCTGCTGCTTGTGCTGCTGCTTGTGCTGCTGTGTGTGCTGCTGCTTGTGCTGCTGCTTGTGCTGCTGTGTGTGCTGCTGCTTGTGCTACTGTGAGCACAGAAGATCAGCCCAGGCAGGGAAGCAGCAGGCTTCAAAACATCACACACACTATAAGAAGTGGCACGTATTCGATGAACATCACAAACACCGTGGAGCTTGCTTCAGCGAAGTGTTCGACCTGCCACTGTCAGGCACTCGCTGTTGCGTTTACTGCCAATTCACAGCGCTGATCAAACATATTATAACTGAAAGCGCTGTGATCTGAGGCGCTTTCCCAATCAGAACGACAGCAGTGACAAGCAATGTGCTGCTCCACGCCCGCCACTATGCTAGCAGCAAAGAGCACCACGCTTACTTGGTATACACTATCTGCTGCACCCATGGCTGCTGCTTGTCGCTCCTGCTGCTGGGATGCCGGTGCTTCTACTACAAGATGGAGAGCTCTCAGCACAAGCAGCAAGATCAAAAGAGCTATATCAACAGTTGAAAGTGTCTTAGCGACTTGTTCTGACGCTTTGAGAGCAACTGGGCACGCAGGGTGCTTGGTGCGTGTGCAGGGTGCAGCAGTGGGGTGCAGGGTGTTACTGTGTCAGCTCTTCTTCCAGTCAATCCCTTCGCCTTACAAAGATGGAGCGTGTGTCATTGTGTTTTTACAAAGCAGAAGGTCTCTTACGAGGTCTGTTAGTCGGGATGGCTGTCTTGCTCATGTGCAGCACACGCCTTGACACCACCTGGCCAGCTCCAAGTGCCACACTCAGCTGAGCTGGAACACGCACACTGTGACAGGTGCCTCCTGGCAATCAACCGCGACTGGCAGCGCTAGGAGCTTCTCTCTTGCAAGGTTTCCTGAGCTTGTTGCCTTCGTTGAGTAGAATCCAATAATCATATATGCTTGTGAAAGTTGTACCTAGTGCTAGTGGTCCGACCAGGCTGCACACTGTCTGAGAGTCTGAGAGTCTCCACGAGAGCGATGCACACAGGAGTTTTCAGGCAAGCCCTCAGCAGGTTGCGGTGCATGGTGTCAGCAAGTGCAGTGTGCATTTACACCCTGTCTGAGACAGGGCACTGCATATTGCTGCAGCATGGTGTACATGTGGTTCAGTTGCATGCACAGGCAACGCCAGAAACCAGTTTAAACAAAGTACGGATGACGCAATTGGTGATCAGAGGAGCAGCACAATCGATAATTTCTGTGCCTAGCTGATGCAGTTCCTGCTTTGCAACACCAGCAGTACTGCACTGGGCAGGGCAGCTGCTCAGGTGCCATGTCAGGTGCATGTCATGTGTGGTACCGTGGGCAAGTTTCACCATGTCTTAAGCAAGCCTATTGCTTCTTCAAGATAGTAACACGCTTTTTCTATCGATAAACACTCTAGCTCTGTTGTGGATCCCGTCCGACGTGACACCTCTCAGACAAGCAGTACCGGTATACGAGCATAGGTCAAACGCTTCAAGGCACAATTAACCCGTAAACATGGCATCTACCAAAGCATCGGTAGCAGGTGAAGAGGGCGTGCGTCCTAGACGCCCAAAAAACTCAAGCGCAACCCGCGCGCGCACTTGGCGCGCAGCAGTACCTCACGCTGATTTCAGTGCGGACTGCAGGTGTACTATTTGGGCTGCTATTGACGGCGTCTGCAGTGTTTGCTGAGCAGCATGATCTGGCAGCAGCAGGTAAGAGGCCACATGCAAAGGCGGCAGCAGCAGCAGCAGCAGTCAGTGTGGTAGCATGCACAAGCACTCCTGAGCTGGGTGTTGATTGGCGGCAGCAGAACCATGTTCACCATAATCAAGCTAAACCCAGCATCACCTTGCAGCCCTTGCCCTGCACCCGCCAGTTGCGCAGCTGACACACTGCCTGCCTGTGCTGCGCCGTTTGCCTTGCTGCAGCACCTGCGGCTGCCACATGCAGCACAGACGTGCTCGACACCCTCTTCAATCGCAACGACCCCGCGCTGCTGAGCAACTCCTACCTCGCGCTGCTCATCTCGCGCTACACCTACCCCACTGCATTCGGCATCAGCAGCACAGCAGAGCACACGCAGGTATGCCAATTGCTTGATGAACGTGCTGCCAGATTGCTGTGCCTGCATGACAGGCCTATGGCAGCATCCGGATACTCTGAATCCGAGATATCCTACAGCATTGCTTGAAGGTGCGTAGCCATGAAGGTGATCCTTTTACAGTATACATGTGTGCTTCTTTTGCATGCAGGACACCTACCGCGAGCTCTACTCACGCAAGTGGACAGCACTAGGTGCAGTGCCAGGCAGCCTTTTCTTCGTAGATGAAGATGTACCCCTGGCAGTGATCAGCTTGCTTGCCAGCCGGCCAGAAGCTCACGCAGTGATCTTTGCTACGAAGCATGACGTCTGGGTCTCGTTCCGCGGCCTCACCAACATTGAGTCTGGACTGGGCGACAGCGCGCGTTTCATCCCAGTCAACGGGACATTCGGAGCTGAGGGATCGCCTAACTTACTGCCGGTGCATGGGGGCTTCTACTCCAGCTTTGCAAGTGTCTGGCCGCGCGTGCAGCAGGCGGTGGACCACGCCATGCAGTTCACTCAGGATCCCAGCCGCGCCCGTGTGTATCTGACAGGCCACAGCATGGGTGCTGCCCTGGCCACCTTTGCTGCAATGCGCCTGGTGGATAGCCAGGTGCCTGTGGGCGGGCTGTACCTGTTTGGTGCACCCAAGATGGCACAGCAGCCGTTTGTGGACGCTTTCATGGACAATGGACTGGACCTGATTACATTCAGCTGGTGGAACGAGCTGGACATGGTGAGCTGGGTTGAGCATATGTTGATGGCATGTGCAGTTGATGGTGTGTGTATGTGTTTGCCAATTTTGATGCCTTCATGAAAAATAGGCTGGACCTGATAACATTCAGCTGGTGGAATGAACTGGACATGGTGAGCTAGGTTGGGTGGAAAGGGGCTTGCATGCACAGGAGCAAGTGTTGGTTTCTGCAATGGAAGTTATCCATGTGCACTACCACCCTGCTTGCCAGGGGTGGTAGTTGCATATAATACTGCTACAGCTGCAGCCATAGAGTTCAACATAGAGTACCTTACAGCCTCGGCTACTGCTGCACTGCACTTTGACAAACGCCGTCAGAAGCCATTCCTTGCGCATGCGAAGGTTGGCCTCACTGCTGCTGCTGCTGTTCCTGCTGCAGATCCCTGGCATGTCTCCTCCCCTGAGCCGCTCCGCGCTGCCCTACGTGCAGCTGCCGGTAGAGAGCACCTACCGCATCTGGCAGGGCAAGTGCCTGAAAGCAGACGGCCCCACAGCAATGCAGTGCCCCCTGAGTGCAACAGGGGAGCGCTGCAGGTTCAACCTGAATGACCATTTCGCATTTACGTATGTGATGAAGCTGCAGGATTGCTTGCTGGACCAGCCGCAGGTTGCCAGCAGCAGCTGCCTGGAGCAGATGATCAAGGCCACCATGTGAAGCCACTATGTGCACAGCAGGCCAGCAGGACCAAACAATGTGGTCGCTGCCAGCTGAAATTTCAACCAGTATGGCTGTTGTGAGGAGCTGATCAAGGCCACTATGTGAACAGCAGGCCGGGATTTAGACTAAAACAAAGTTGTGGCCGCTGCCAGCAAGTGGTATGGCTGTGTGAGCCAATAATCAAAGCTGCCATATGACCAGCAGGCGAGCAGGGCCAATAATTGTGGCTGCCGCCAGCAAACAGTGTGGCTGTTGTCAGCCGATGATCAAGGTGACTGTGTAGGCGGCAGGCCAGCAGGGCCAGAAAACTGTGGCAGCTGTCAGCTACATTAACTATAAGTTAGCTTAGTATGGCTTTTGTGAGCCAGACTTCGCCAGGCATAGTTTATCATGTGGTGGTGTGGAGCTGCTGCAGGACTGACTGCTGGTTCAGCAGCAGAATGATGCATGCTGCCAGCAGCTGTTCTTGGCAGGTGATCAGTGCGTGCTGCTGGTTACCTGCCAGGCAGCCTTCAGCGAGGGCATATTACTAGGCATGCATCTTGGTGAGATTAATGAAATGTTGTTTTTAGGTTCGAAGCAGCAGCAGTGCAGTTAGAAGACGTAGTACGCAGTGACCCCTTTGCCCAGATGTATGGCATGTGTCTGCATAGCAGGCGCGGTAATTCTCAAACGGGTGTACAGGCAGCGTTGGCATGAGCAGTCAGCCGCTGACCTTCCAGCCACACCCATACATGTTTGGTGTGCATGTACGCGCTGACCAAGCTGCAGTTCTCTGCAAATGGCCAAGCTCAGTATGTGTCAGAAGCATGCCTGACGGCCAGGCTGGTTGCACCGAGCAGCACCATGCTGTAAATTTCAAGCTGTCACGATGTTGTGTCTCAAATGACGGGAACACAGCCCAAATTTACGCTCAGCCTCGACGCTTCAGGCTTCAGGGATACTCTGGCTGTATCAGCTGGCTATGCAAATCGCTCTGCAGACCAGGTTAGTTGCAGTGCTGTGCTACTGTGGCAGTGGCTGTGCCGTGCGTGAGTTAGCAGCTCTAGGCTGCTGCAACTACTGCACACACAGCTGAAATCGACTTTGGCATGCTGGTAAGCCAGATGTTACAAGGTACACTGTCAGCAGTACAACAGCAGCACCTGCAGCTGGCTTTGAATAGCGCTCCGCAGACCAGGTTGTGTGAAATGCTGTGCGTATTGAAGCGGCTCCAGGCTGTTGCAGACCACTGCTAATACAGCCGTAGCTTTCACATCAGCTGTGGCGCATTGCTCAGCCAAGCGTTACAAGATGCACTGGCAGCAGTGCCAACACACCAGCATCACATCAAAATCTCTGATCTTGTGTTCAACCTGTTGTGGCTTATACCATCCAAGATGGTGCCAGGACCCACATGTACTATCCTCTCTCAAAAAATTCCGGCAGAGGAGGCCTGCAGCAACACACTCTGCCATGTTATGTTATCAGCTCCCACACAAAGGCCCGAGGCTCGTAACAGCAGGCCATACAGAGCTCAAACGACAGCAGGCAGAACACGTGTTCAGGCCTCATCACTCCAGCATTCAACGGTGCAATTGGCAGCACACCAAAGCAGCCCATCCGGTCATCTATTAACCTGCTTTGCAGCGGGTCGCTGGGATCACTGCAGCAACATAAGAGTTTAAGCTCACTCTTCCGTCACAGTCAGAGCTGAAATGCTCATCAGCGGGTGCGCCGCAATGCTCCTGCTGCTGCTGCTGGCATCAGCCAACTTCTGCTGACCAGCTGCATCGTTGTGGTGGCTGCTGAAGGCACCTACCAACTGCCCTGGCAGAGCCTTTGGCCCAGCTGCTGCTGCTGCTGCTGCTGCTGCTGCCAGCTGCTGCTTTTGCAGCTTTTTGAAGCTGCCACCCGCTTGCTCCAGCTGCTGTGTCATCACAGCCAAGGCAGCTTGGGGTGCTATGCCGTGCTGCACCTCCTGCAGACAGCAACAAGTGGTGCAACACAACCATGTGTTGGCCAGATACAGTGCTGTTTGTTATTACACTGCTGTTGGCTTCTAGTGCTGCTACCTGAAAGCAAGAAACTTGCGGAAAGTTGCTGCTGGCAGCCAATTCTAACTGTCCATGCTGCGGCCGGCAACATGTATCCTTGCCGACACAACACGAGATGCTGCTGGTGCAGGCTGCTGTTGCTCCCAATGCCCTGTATGCCCCCTAGCAAGCTGCCAGCACAGTCGCTGTGTCTGTTGCATGATTGCAGTTGCAGAAGATTCTGGCTTTTGCTGCAAGGCTGCTGGTCGGTAAATGTTGGCACCCTGCAGCAGGCACTCACCAGCATGGCTGCATGCCCGGTCTTGTCCATTACTGCTGCACTGCCTTAATGCCTAGTGCTGCTGAAGCTGGCGCCACAGCTGCTATCTCTTAACTGTGGTTGAATGCATAGCCTCTGCCGGTCAGCAGCTGCCACTCACCAGCATGGCTGCGTGCCCAATCTTCTCCAGCATCTGGCGCACCTCCCGGCCAATGCTGCTGCGCACAGCATCCGACATGCCAGGCACAAAGCGCACACCGGGCGGCAAACCTGCAGCAGCAGCAGCAGTAGCAGCAGCAGCAGCAGCAGCAGCAGCGGCAGCAGCAGCAAACTGGGTACTGGATTTCGGTGTCCGTGCCTTCTCACTTCAGCTGCTCTGTGAGCACCCAAGTTATGAAATGGTGCTGCAGTGATCTCCATGGATGCAACTATATAGCCAGGGTGAGATTTAGAACAGAAGCAGCCATGCATGTGCACAGCTGCTAGCAGCACATAAAGCCCCTCTTACCCTTGGGCTGTGCGTACTGCTCATACTGCACCAGTGTTGCTGTCACATTGCCATCAGCATCAGTGCGCAGCCCAGCAGGCAGCTGCAACCCAGGGCTGCTGCCCCTGCTGCTGCTTGCCAGGAAGCTGAGGGTGTACGGAGACAGAGGCTGCTTCCCGACTGCCGTGTGCCGCATGCTGCTGCTGCTGCTGCTGCTGCTGAGGCAGCTGCGTGGCAGTGCAGTGTGGTGGATCTTGAGGGGCTGCAGCCTCCAGGTGCCAGACAGGCTGTGCAGCATGTTCTGCAGCAGCACATACAACAGTGTGAGGACAATACCGGGTCGTCACCTGCCCAACCGTGTGTGCAAGAAGTTGCCAGGCAAGGCCAGGTTGCTTATGAGCTCATTGCATTCTGCTGCAGATGCGGTTTTTTATCATGATAAGGTCTGGGTCTGCACGGGGGCAGCTGTTGCCACTTAGCTACTCACCGACGACAGAAGGTTGAATGTCACTGTGCGCGGCTCCTCCTGCACGCTGCCGCTGCTGTCATGTGCCTGCGAGCAGCTGACACACGCCTTGCACGCACTGCCGCTGCTGCATGTGCTGCTCTGCTGCTGGCTGCTGCATGCACAATGCGGCAGCTGAGCTGCAGCCTGTGCCGGTGCAATGATGTATACAACGCGGTTCGAAGTCCAGATCTTCCAAGCCAGCACTCTGATTGCTGCCTTGTTCACAACCTCCACCCGCTGACTGCCATCAGGGGCAGCTGGCAGCGGCAGGCGCTGTACCACACGGAAGAGGCTATCACCGGCTGCATACACAGAAGCAGCAGCAGCAGCAGCAGCAGCAGCAGCAGCAGCAGCAGCAGCAGCAGCAGCAGCA
>RWJK01001127.1:18174-56561 GCA_004335835.1 Scenedesmus sp. ARA3 | reverse complement strand
CGGGAGGTGAGGAAGGGGTGGGGCTGCATTCAGGCTGAGGTAAGTCCGGGTAAGTCCGGGTAAATACACGCCAGCTGTTGATGCGCGGTGCACCGGTTGGTTGTGTGATGAGGGCAGCTGCACCAACGAGTGTGAAAGAGTTGAGGGGAAGTGTGTGACATGCTAGGCATGGACGCTTCAGCGATTTTCAGCGCGCTTCACCGCATCTTCGCCGCATCTTCACCGCATGGCTGCAGACCTTTCAGCCATGCTGCCTGCCTGTTTCATGGTTGTAAGTGAATTGCATTGGGCCACAAACTACTCATCGTGCTGTTTGGGTGGCAGGGGAGCTCAGGCACATGCACAGGATGCACCAGGCATGGACGCTTCAGCGCTTTTCAGCGCGCTTCATCGCATCTTCACCGCATCTTCACCGCATGGCTGCAGACCTGTCAGCCATTCTGCCTGCCTGTTCCATGGTTATAGGTGAATTGCAACACACCCCGGAGTGTGTGCAGCTGTGGATCCACAGCAATTACTGCTGCGGGGCAAGCCCATGGCCCGGTATTTAATAGTTGTCCCGGTCAATTTTTGCTACTGGGCCATAGCCACACGTTCAAAGTTTGGGAGGGTTGTGGTTGAGTTGCGACGCTAATCCCTGCTAATCCCAGTTGGTGCGGGTTGTTGCTGCACTGCCTCTACAACACATAATGCAGCTTGGCAAGCCCATTGCAGCCCGGCATTCATTATTTGTCCCGGCCAAATCCTGCTAATGGATGCCATAGACACATGTTCAAAGTTTGGAGAGCAGTTGTTGACAGATACCGTAGAAAGTTACACATGATCACACTCCTATCAATTCCATCGAATCCAACTGAGAAATGTCTGACAAATCGTGTATGCACACAACTCGTGTTGTGGCAGCTGCAAACAACCCAATTTCAGACCATCCATCCATCTAGATGCCCTAATCCAGAGGTCAGTAGCCTCAAGCATGCTGAAAGCGCATTCAGCGTTCGGCTGTGGCTTGCTAACACAGATACCTGAGCGAAGCTGCTGAACAAAATGGTAGTGCTCGCCTGTTCAACAAAGTAATCCACGTGTTGACGACCATGCCAGCAGTAGCAGCAGTAAGGTAACCATCAATCAACACATAAAAGTGCTTGAAACATATGTAAGTGCAATGACAAGTGTAGGATAATGCCGCCAGTTGACACAGCCAACCACGGCAGAAAACTACGGCACTCCTGCAGCACACTCACATGCCATCACTGAACACAGCTGCAACTCAAGTAGCACAGTGCAGGACTTGCAAGAAACTGACGCCCTCCATAGGTAGGCTTGGAAGCAGCCAGTCTGGAATGAAAGCGTAATGGCTCATGGAGAGAGCTTCGAAGCATTCGATATATCCGGGGCCAAAGCTCTTTACCAGCACGCAAATGGGCACTTGCCAAGCTACAGAGCAATGGCCAGAGTCACGAGCTGGCCATTCAACGCAGCGCCGCACAAAGTTGCTCTATGGGCTTGTAGCAGTGCAATCCGACCTCCCAACGGGCAACGCCCAAACACAATGTGCAGCCTGCACACTTCGCCTGCAAAAATTTTACTAGGACTGGCATATCCATATCAGGGTTCTCAATGCCTCAACACACAGGGCACCAGCAAACACAGCGCTTGCCAAGACAGAACCTACCCCGCGCCCCCATCTATGTGCATAGGCTTGCAAGTCATTCAGTGCGTGCACTGTACACCGTACTACGTACTTTCCTTTCCCAGGTTTCTGCAACACTTCCAACAACACTGCACCCAAGCAACACAAATGCTGCATCACACCCCTCTATTCCTGTACCCCAGGACAGCAGCCGCAACCGCAGTAGCAGCGGCTGAACCACCAGCACCACCAGCAGCAACTGCACCAGCTATACAGCAGCCACACCAGCCTCTGAGCCTACCTTCCTGCCGCTCTCTGCTGCACTGCCACACTCTGTCACTCCGGCACTTTCCCTGCTCTCCTTCTCCCTCTTCCTCTGGCAGCGCTCCCACATAGCCAGCCCTGCCATTAGTAATGCAGCTGAGCACAGGATAGCTCCCATAACAATGGTCGCCTGCGAAAAGCTGCCTAGCCGCTGCACCATGGTGCCGATGATGACAGGGCCACTGAAGCCTCCCAGGCAGGCCAGGATGGCTGTGTAGAGGGCCAGGCCAATGCCGGTGTCCTTGGTGTTCAGCGCGGCTGCAAGCAAGCATGCAAATGCAGCAGAATGTTGAGTGGGTTAGTGTTAGCAAGCATCGACTACTAGTAGCAGCAGCAGCAGCAGCAGTGTCCTGGTGCTCAGTTGGTGACAAGGTGGAGAGGTCGACAGCCCAAGCTGGAGCAAGCGCACTGCTGCTGCAGCAGGGCGGCAGGAAGAAGCGACACGTGCAACTTGCGGCAATCTGTTGTGATCGCAGGCGTTGCGGCAATCCTGTTGTGATCGCAGGCAATCCTGTTGTGATCGCAGGCAATCCTGTTGTGATCGCAGGCACCTGCGGCAATCCTGTTGTGATCGCAGGCACCTGCTGGACGCTTATGAAATGGCAGCCGCAGCTCATGCACCCACAGACTACCAGGCTCCACAATAAACTGCTGATCTGCCTCGAGCGCCATACTTGTCAACACCCAGACACTCACCCACGACGCGTGCATTGATGACCCCCATTGCAGCGTTGGCAAAGGTAAGCGCCACCACCAGGATGACAAACCCGGCAGTAAATGAGACTTTGTACAGCGGGGTAAACAGCGCCAGTGCGATGCCACCAATCAGGTATGGCACAGCCACGTGCCAATTCTTCTCATTCACCCTGTCTGCATGCCACGCTGTTATCACCATCGCAACAGATGCACAGAGTGCTGGGATGCCTGAGAGTAGGATGGCTCTTGTTGACTGCATGCTGATGTGCTTTGCTGCTGCTGCTGCCTTGGCAGCTGCTGGTGAGGCCCCGCTGCTGGTGCTGTTGGACAGGGCGGTGCCTGAGAGCATGTTGTTGATGATGATGGTCAGCCAGCTGTTGGTGCCCATGGCGGAGACAACTGTTACAACAGGTGGCAGCAGCACGGCAGCAGCGGACGCGGCGGCAGCGCATGCGGCAGCAGCGGATGCGGCAGCAGCAGCATTTGACAAGAGAAGGGCGTAGGTAAGCCAACATGTGATGGTAGGCCAGCTGTTGGCGCCCACGGCGGAGACAACTGTTTCAACAGGTGGCAGCGAGTGCTGCGGGAGCAGCAGTTCGACATAAGAGAGCAGCTGGATACCCTGAAGAAGCCAAGCCGCCCATGAGCGAAAAGCGACGATTTGACTCAAGCAAAAGACTGAAAGTGCAAGATGGGCAAGTTGTCTGATGATCTGCGGCCTGCCTAGTGGCTGCACAGCTTGGCAGGACGAATATCAGCAGCAGCAGGACTGGCAACATGGGCTGCGTACTCAAGTTTCAGCTCACCCCACAGGAAGCCAACCGCAATGAAGAACCACAGCAGCGGCCGCCGCAGTGCATCGTAGATGAGCCACAGCAGCTGCCTCCAGCGAGGAGGGCTGCGTGCTGCCTCGGCTGCCTCTGCACTGCCGTGCACCTGCACACACGTGACATAACATGTAACATGTAACATGTTAAACCCAGGAGCAGTTTCTTTGTTCGGACGAAGCCGGTGTTGCTGTAGTGTTGACCAGCATGCTTCAGACACAACAGCACGGGTACTGAGGAGCTGATAGCAAATGCATGCATGAGGCCCAGCATCATCATATGCACTTGAGCTGTCTGTCCATCATCAACCAGGACGCCGCAGCGCTGATGACAAGCCCAGCCACCTGCCTTTCTGTGTAGAAGCTCGCGCTCTTCCAGGGTCAGCATCCACGCACTCAGGGGGGTGCTGGGCAGCCAGGTCAGCAGGGCCAGGCCCAGCAGCACGCTGGGCACGCCCTCAATGATGAACAGGTACTGCCAGCCTGCAGGAAATGTGTTATGACATGTTATGGATATGCTATAAATTGAATGGGGTGCTGGGCAGCCAAATTAGTAGCGCCAGGCAGCACGCTGGGCATGCGATTTTCAGTTATGAACAGGTACTGCCAGCATGCAGGACAGGTGTTACAATGCATGTTGATGACGTATGCTGCGAGCTGCAGACTGACATGTATTGTGTGAGGCTGGCTGCAGAGGTTGGTGTCAGTTGCTGATCGCGACGCTGCAACCTCTTCAAGCAGCAGCACCATCCAAACCAACAGCGCCTTGCTGCTCTTGTCCAGTTCGTCATTGGACCCCTGCTCACGCAGTGTCTGAGGTGTCAGCGGCATGCTAACCAGACAGCCTTACCTGCCAGCCCTCCCAGGTCTCCCATCCGCATCAGGCCTGCATACCACACACATGCAGCAAACAGCCAGCAGCAGCCGCATCAGCGAACATCCGCGACCCGCATGACACCACACACATGCAGCAAAAAAGGGTTTGCTAGCAGCAGTTGCATCAGCAACGGCTACCACTTGCGTGACAGTGTATTCATCTTGAAACCACTGCACACAGTTCCATAGGAGCGCATGCACGGCAGGCCATTGACTGTTGCTCATTGTGTATGTACACGATACAGCAGCATGAATCCATAAGATGCCGCCAAGCAGGTGTTGCAGCACACAAGATGCAGCACCATGCCGAAACAACATTGTGCAAGACAAAGGCTTAGAGCATTGGCGCATGTTGAAAGACACATTTCAGTGCTGCGTCGGCTGCAGCTGCGCACCTGCCGCCAGTGGTGCTGCAAAGATGCCGCTGACTGTGGTGGACACCACCACCACAGTGAAGGGCAGCGCGATCCTGAAAGCAGAGATTTGTGCAAATGGATTTGAGTGCCGTGAACTTTCATATGTTGATGATTGGAGAGGCGGTGACACAAAAGAAACAATCATCAACAGCTGCAACAGCTGCAAACAGAAGGGCAGGTAAGTCACTGGACGCCACCCAACAGTGAAGGGCACCAGTGATCCTCAGGCAGAGCATTGGGCGGGACAATATGAAACTTGGTGACATTGACTGCAATGCAACAGCCAGAAACAGGTGCACAGACAGGCCACCCAGCAGAGGACAGCAAGGTACCAGTGGTAAAGTCAACACACAGCATGCTGCGGCAAGGGAACGGGGCCAGCCTGTATGCACTGGGACTGGCACTGCAGCGGACGTTGCTGCACCCAGCGAAGCAAGTTAGTCAGTCTGCTGACAGAGGCAATGACTTTGGAGAGCTGGTATGTATAGGATGAAGGCAGCTGCCATGCTTGAGCTTCCTGCTCACTTGTTCTGTGGGTAGAATTGTGCCAGCAGATGCCCCCCTGCAGGCACAGCACACAGCAGCAGAGCAGCCACAGCAGGACAGGCAGGATCAACCACAAATTCTTTAGTGAATGTATAGGCAGTGAGCATCATCATGGCGTGAAGATGAGGAAAAGCGACATGCACTCAAAACAATGCTGCATATGGAGCTTGGCGGAGTGCCGAACTCAACACACGCTGCCAGGAACAAGCTAGCCAACGGTCCCAGATGGCCAAGACGACTAGCTTCAAGAAAACACATGTCAATACATACACCACACAAGAATTCATCTAATTGACCAGTTGATAACACCAGAACAGGAGCCGCTACAGCAGCTGGCCGCACCTGAGCTGGGTCCCGCACTCTCAGCCAGGCCCAGCAGCAGCCGCAGTGCAAAGAAGGCCGGCTTGCTGCGCACCGCTGCCTGGCAGGTGCTGATGATGCCTGCAGGAAGGGACAGCAACAACGAAAGCAGCAGCAATATTAAGGGAACACAGGGAAGAAGATACGCGTACGCAAATGTGTTAGACTAGCTGCTGTGGCAGCTGCCTGGTGGGTGCTGGTGGCGCCTGGCAAGCGCAGTAGCAGCAGCATGAACGTACCCTCCATGCCCAGGGTGCAGCAAGCCTTGCTAAAAATGCTGCTACTGCTGCTCACCACACGCCTGTGGCATGCCCCACTGCACTGCTGGTGGTGCTGACAATACAGTTCTTTGCTGCTGCTGCTGCTGCTGCTGCTGCTGCTGCTGCTGCTGCTGCCGCTGCTGCTGCCGTTGCGGCTGCCATTGCCGCTGCCATCATACCATTGCTGCTGCTGCTGCTGTTGCTGCTGCTGCTGCTGTTGCTGCTGCTGCTGCTGCTCACCCCAGGCCAGCGTCATGCCTCCCAGCACGTAGCGCGTGCCATACTTCATGCTCATGAAGGTCAGCGGGATGATGCCCACACCAAAGCCTGCACTCATGGAAACAAGCAAAAGTAAGGCCATTGCTATTGAATGATGAGGCAACAAGCAAATGTAAGGCTTGATATTGGTTGAATGATTAATCACCAGCATAATGCCCACGCCAAAGCCCGTGCACATGAAAGGAACCAGTAAGGCTTTCAGTACGGCTCTAAACAAATTAATTGATCAATCACTGGCATGACGCAATGCCACAGCCTGCGGCCAAAGCAGGGCAGGCACAAGCTGCAAACAACACGACAAAGGTGAAGCAGCCAGTGCTAACAGCCATAGGCACGAAGTAGCACACATGTATGGTTTGCTGGTGCTGCTGCTGCTGCTGCTGCTGCTGCTGCTGCTGCCGTAGCATGCAGTCCTGCAGTGCACTTCAGCAGAAGGCTAGGCAGGCATGGCTGTCTGCTGCGCTGCAGCAGCCTAGTTTACCATCAGGCACCAGCTCACCAATGTAGAACATGCCACTGGCCAGCCCAAAGTCAACTGCAAGCAAACGTTGACACAGCAGTTCACAATGCATGCAGAGCATGGGGCTTGTCAGATGACGAATTTTCAATCTTTCAATTCATCTGCAAGGGATCTGCCTGTCTAGCATAGTATGCGCTGGTGTGTGGGCACTGGAAAACAGGCACACTCGTGATGATTGAAGTGCGTGCACACACTGCAGCTGCACAGCACGTGCCATGGGGCTGCCTGCTCTACTGCTGCTGCTGCTGCTGCTGCTGCTGCTGCTGCTGCTGCTGCTGGCTGGATGCTGTGCAATGCTTGCCTGCATTCAGGCCCAGGTATGGGTTGAGCTCAATTGCTGCAAAGTTCAAGTTGCCCTTGTCCAGGTATGCAAAGATGCCGACCAAGAACAGGAATGGCAGGATGACTGGGTTGACCCTGCATTCAGAAAATCACGTAAGAGACAGCATGCATGCGCAATGCTTCGATCAAAAATGGCTTCAATTTGCTGATGCAGCATCTCTGTGCTTGCTTTGCTGTGCTGTGTGGTTGCTGGGGGTCACTCAGCAGCAGCAGTCAGGCTGGCAGCAGCAGCAGCAGCAGCAGCAGGTCAACTGGCAGCGGCCCAAACGCAAGATAGTACGGCATGTTGTCACCATATATGTCTATGGTTCATAAACCATAGTCATTGCTGCTGCTGGTGCTGCTGCTGTGGTGGTGCCTACTTGCGGAGTGCCCGCTGCAGCATGACCTCTTCCTCCGCTGCTTCAGCGTGCTTGTCCACAGTGTTCCCCGTATCCTTGATATCTACATCTAGTATACACTTTCCGTCCGGATTGCTGCCGATCTTCGCAGTAGCCATGATGATGACCGGTCCGAAATGAACCTACAACGCGCATCAGTCGCAAATATCTTTTGCTCAACTGTAATCAGAACATGCTTGTAAGGCTCAAGCTTACCGGAGAGCTCTCTCCATCGCAAAGTAACCGGCAGCGCCCACCTCATTCGTGTGACTGACACGTCGTGTCCAGCACAATGCTGAAAGCCCTGAGGAGTGCTAAGGCTATCACTTCCGTCCACAACCGATGAGGATATATGTAGGAATGCGGCACGTGCAGGGATGAAGAAGAGGAACGCGGCAGCAGCACTCCTGCTGCTGCTACTGCCTGTATTGTTGGCGCCCAGCATAGCAGCAACTGACAGCACAGGTGCCCTGCAAGGTAAACAGGGGGTTGTTTGATTTATTGACTTTTTCTGTTTCCCGCTTGCCTGAGATCAGCAGCGGCTGATGCCTTTAATGCTGTGCCATTGTGTGCGCAAGCTTACTGGTGATGCACCAACGCTCTGCCTTCCAAGTGCTGGGCATTTGATCAACCTGCTGCACATCGGCACATGAAGCAAATTTCATACAAAACTCACATGCAGCACATTGTGATGCCTACTGCCGCTGTTACTGCCGCTGCAGATGCGCCACTTGCTGCAGCACGCATTGCCAGCACTACATTCCTGTTCATGGGAGTGCGGCAGCCGCTGCCATACAAGCAAGCTCAAAAGGCATGCAGAGCAGCAGGCGGGGCATTAGCAACACTGCAGGATGACGGCAGCCCCTACAAATTCACAGAACAGGTGCTGCTGGCAGCGCTTTCAAACATAACGCATGTCAGCACACTGCAGGAGGCTTACACCAGGGCCGGCCTACAGATGCCTACCAGCAGTTGGCAGCTGACACCTAACTGCAGCAGCAGCAGCAGCAGCAGCAGCAGCAGTGGCAGCGGAGTCACAGATGACAGCTGGAGTGCTGTCTGGGGGAGCCAGCAGCAGCAGCAGCAGCAGCAGCAGCAGCAGCAGGATCTCAACCCACCTGCTGCTCCCCTCTTGTGGTGGGTGGACAACCACCAGCAGCAGCAGCAGCAGCAGCAGCAGCGTGGCAGCAGCAGCAAGTGCAATGCGCTAGGGCCTGTGGAGCAGGGCGTGGTGGCAGGGCTAGGCTGCGGCACTCAGCTACCGTTCGTCTGTGCAGGTGGGCTGCATTCCTGCGGCAATGCTGCTGCACTGCTTTCTTTGCCAAGCAATGTCGTGCATGTAGTGCCTCCCTTGTGGCTATACTTGACGAGCAGATCGCATTACATGTCAACCCGCTGATGCTCCTTCAAATTTTGAGCAGCTTTGGCGCGCTACCCCTCCCGCAGCCATGTGCACACCCCGCTGCACCATCACTCCACGTGAATACGTATAGTATTGCTGCAGCAGCATGACAACCCGCGCCCTTTACACATGTAATGTTTACAGTACTACAAACCCTGCACCTGCGCCTCACTTTTCCCCTCTGCCTTGCTGCAGTGAGCGAGCCTGAGGCGCAGCAGTACACACACCCAGACATGGCAGCACTGGTGGCACTAGCACGCCACGGCATCCCACTGCCTGCTATTGCCCAGCCTGACACCAACCCCTGCAGCCTGCTGCAACTACCGGCAGAAGTGACACCTGTAGCAGCTGCTGCTTTTGCAGCAGCAGCTAATGGCAGCGCTAGCAGCGGCAGCAGCAGAAGTGTGCCTCGCAGCCAGCTGGTGGTGACCTGCGACCCCTCAAATAACAGAATAACATCCGTTATCGTCCCCTGGTGGATGTTGAGCACAGCGGGCGATATGAGCAGCAGTTACACGCCCAGCAACTGGCAGCTGCCTGCTGGAGGCTTGTTACATTTGCAGGAGCTGTGGATTACTGCAGAACCCTGGCCAGCCACACTAGTGCAGCCTGGAAGTGCGGCCAGCAAAAGTAACACTATAACAAGTGATGACACATGGTCTGGCATCTACCTGCCTGCGCCGGCAAGCAGCAGCAGCAGCAGCAGCAGAGGTGGGAGTGGTGCTGATGCATGCATTTCTTATGCACCTGCAGTGCCGCTGCCAGAATGGCTACTGCCATGGCTGGCACCTGCTGTGAGTCATCTAACAATTGGAGCGGCACCAGCAGATGTCAGAGACCTCAGAAGCTGGCGCAGCAGCACGCTGGTGCCGCAGCAGCAGCTCTGGCAGCTGCGCCTGCAAGTGCAGCAGATGGAAGACATGGCACAGCTGCTGCTGGCTGTACTGCCTCAAGAGAATGCAGTTGGAATGCAGCAGGCGCTGCTGCTTGTGGAGCAGCTGCAGATGCTGCTGCAGGATGTTGAAGCGCTGCAGCTGTTCCAACATGATGCCCTTGAAACAGACCAGCAACAGCAGCAGCAGCAGCAGCAGCAGGTGCTGCAGCAGGATCTGCAAGGCATGTGGCAGGTACTGGACAGGCAGCAGCAGCGCATTGATGAGGTGCAGCAGCAGCTGTACCGGCTGCAGCTGCTGCAGAATCTCGGGCAGTATCAGCCACCAGAGCATTCGCTGCAGCTCCTGACCTCCTTGTCAGATTGCTTTAGCGAGTATCAGGACATCAAGATGCAGATCAAGCAGCAGCAGCACCAGCAGGAGCAGCAGCAAGCCCGCCTCCAGCAGCAGCAGCAGCAGCAGCAGCAGCCTGTGCAGCAGCGCCACCCACAGCATCGCAACACCTCAAACTTCCACAGGCAGCAAGGCGCCTATGAACGCAGTATGCATGGCCACTGGCCATTCTCTTCGTGGCGCGAAAGTCGCCGTGAAATGCGGCTTCAGCCGTTCACCAGGCTAGGATCTGACAGTGTCACTGCTGCTTCAGGGCTTGTGTCAGGACCGGCCTCAGGCCTGTCAGGCCCAGCCTGGAGGATGGACCTGTACCAGCCTGATGGCCTGTCAGGCCTGTGTGCATTGGATCTGCTGAAGAGCTTGCGGATCTCCCCACTGACTGAAGTGCCTGCAGCTGCTCGCAAGCTGCACCAGCTGGTCCACCAGCAGATGGGACAGCAGCAGCAGGGAAATTGTCCTAGCTGCAGCAGCAGCAGCAGCAGCTATGCAAGAGGCAGGTGGGAAGACATCAGTGATGCAACCAACCTCCTGCTGCCAGCCTGCTTGGCAGCGCTGAGGAGTTTGGAGGTGTTGGAGCTTGATCATGCCACAGAGCTGCCAATGCAGCTGCCAAAGGACTGGGGGAACCTGCCTAGGCTGCAGCTGCTGAGCATAACACGCACAGCACATTGCAGGCCGCAGGTGTGGCCCCCGCGCTTTGCCAGCAGCAGAATGCAGCAGGGTGCTGCTGCTGCTGCTGCTGCTGCTGGAGTGGGAATGCATCTGAGTGATGAGGAGCAGCAGCAGCTGGCAGCAGGCTGCGGATTAGCACCTGGCCTGAATCAACAGCAAAGCAGCTGCAGTGTCAGCAACCTCTTGATGTGTCAGTATGCGCATGAGCGGTTTGCCTGCAGCTGCACCACCCCCACAGCAACTGCTCTCTCAGGGACCCTCCCACCAGAATGGCTGACTCTCATGTCACTCAGAGCCCTCAACCTACCGGGGCATAATCTGGTGGGTAATCTTCCCGAGGATTACGCCGGCGGGGCGGAGCCGTCATCGGGGATGAGCGATTACGGCATGTGGCAGCTGCAGCACTTGGCACTGCGGGTGAACCGCCTTTCTGGAAGCATCCCAGCATCATATGTATGGACTCCGCAGCCGCATGATGGAAATGCAATTGCATTTAGTACTACTGGCTTTCCGCTGCTTGAAGTGCTTGATCTGGATTGCAATCTGCTTGAGGGTGGTTTGCCACAGCTGGCAGGGCTGCCGCAGCTGCGTGTGCTGTCAGCAGCATCTAACAGGCTCAGTGGGGGTGTGCCAGATGCAGTGCCGGCAGGTTTAGAAGTGCTGGATCTGCACCACAACGACTTGACAGGTCCAGTGCCGTGCTTCACAAGTGACAGCAGCAGCAGCAGCAGCAGCAGCGGTGATGGCAGCAGTAGCGGCAGCGATGAAGGCAGTGATGATGAGAGTGATGTGGTGGCTTCTGTTACAGATGATGCTGGTAGTGCTGCTGCTGCTGGAGCACCGGCAGCTTGGCACAGCAGCAGCAGCAGCAACGGCCTGTCTTGGGATGGCAGCAGCAGCAGCGGCAGCAGCAGCAGCGAAAGCGTGGTTAACGCGCAGCTGTCCCTGCAGCTTGTCAACCTTGCTGATAACAGGTGGGCGGGCAGTTACTTGAAGTGTGATGCAACTGCGTACATGGGTTATGGCAGACCTGTCACTGTGACTGGTTGTCTGTGGGCGTGCACATTCTGCATATGTTGTGTGTCGGCCATCTAGATGGCGTCCGGTCTGGCACAGTCTTCACGGAAATTTGTGCATCAGCAGAAGCTGCGGGCTGTGACAGCGCCCGCCACCATGCCACAGACTTTCAAGCAGCTACCGTTGTACAATTACACAGTCTGTGGGGGTCTTCACTGGTTTGCTTGTGCTGCTGCCGCTGCCATGGTTGTGCCAAAACCTGTATTACCTGCTGCTGCTGCTGCTGCTGCTGCTGTTGTCATACAACCCTGCAGGCTATCAGGCTCCCTTCCCGCCTGCCTCAGCAAAGGCGGCGCCACGCCACACATGAGCCACCTAGACATCAGCCCACCGATACCTGTGTTATCTGCTGCTGCTGCTGCTGCTCCTCTTGTTTTTGCACCCCCTGCAGGCTGTCAGGCTCATTGCCCGCCTGCCTCAGCAAGGGTGGCGCCACGCCACACCTCAGCCACCTGGACCTCAGCTGGCAGCGGGCAGATCCAGAGGTAGCAAAGCTGCTGCGAGCAACCGCAGCCTGCAAGCAGCAGCAGCAGCAGCAGCAGCGTGGCGCTGCCCCAGCTGACACCTGCAGTGCAGGTGACAGCAGCAGCGGCGGCGGCTTGTTTGACGGCAGCAGCAGGACGGTGTTCAGCACTGCACCAGCAGCAGACAGCGGCACAGCTACAGAAGCATCACAGCAGCCAAAAACAAAATCCCGCAGCAGCAGTGACAGCGCAGATCTGCTGTGTTCGCTGCAGCTACAAGAGCTTGCCGCCGATGCAGCACACCACATCAGCATCCAAGGCAGTGTGCCAGAAGAGCTGCTCAGCATAAACCGGGTGCTGCTATCTGGCCTGGCCCTCAGAGGCACACTGCCTGACTGGGCATTTGAGCTGCCTGAGATGCTTACATACTCGATGCAAAGTGAGGGATATGATGATGGTTTAGGCAGCGCAGCGGCAGCAGCAGCAGGAGCACAAGATCAAGATGATGATGTGCTGGCGGGGGATGGCAGCCAGCAACAGCAGCAGCAGCAAGTGAGGCGTGTGAGGCGGCCACTGGAGTGGCAGATGCCACGCAACAGCGGCCTGCGGGCAATGCAGCCGCCGTCTCAAGACGGTGCTAATGCAGCAGCAGCAGCAGCAGCAGCAGCAGCACGGCAAGCTCGCAGCAGATCTGGAACCAGGCAACAGCCTTACAGCAGCAGCAGCAGGTCACCAAGAGGCGGATCAGCGGGCAGGAGCAGCAGCAGTTCATATGGCCCCTCACGCCAAAACAACCTGCTGTTTCTTGCTGATCAGCAGCTGACGGGCGGCTTTGCTCCTGCGCTGTCAATGTTCTGGCTGTTTGAGCATTGCATACGCTTCAAGTGGTGGACCAACGAGCCGCAGTCGGTTGTCAGCTTTGCTATTCCCGCAGACGGACAGCTGGCAATCGTACTGCCAGCAGCGTCACTTCCTGAAGGCATGGTCAACAGGATGGCTGATGACGCTGTCGTTAGTCAAACATCATCGCAGTCAAAACAGCAGCAGCAGGGCGCGGTTAGCGGCAGCGGCAGCAGCAGCACGAGCAGCAGGCCTACAATTGCTTCAGACATTACGCTGGTGAAGCTGAAGGTCAAGCAGCAGCGAGGGGTCTTACATGCAGGGCAATGTAAGTGGAGCGCATTGTGCTGTTACTGTCTGTCTCTAGCAAGGTCACTCCGCACTGCTCTCCCTGCTGAGCCGTCAGAAGCGCTTGCTTCTGGTTCTGGCAGTCGCGTAGGGCACATGCGAAATCGCTGTCTGTTTGCTGGCATGCCTACTTTGCATGCTGGTTGGTGCACTCGCGCATGCCCCTTGTGCCAGATGAGTGCTGTTGCGGCAGATGCTAAAGTGTTGCACTGTCTGCTGGTATTCGCTCACTGGACGCTTGGCTGCCAGTGCCATCATTTTTTCAACTGCCACCGGCCTACCTGCATGCCATGTTGGCTCCCAGTGCTGCCAACCACCACTACAGTGGCGCATCCAGGTGTGGCAACTAAGTGACACACAAACTGACAAGTTTACTGTGATGGCATCTGTCTGCCTGCAGATACGCGCTGGTTCGCCAAGCAAGGCTGCCCATCCAACTCAGCTGCCAAGTGGTCGTTCAGGAGAAGCTGGTTTGCTTTCAGAGAAGAGCACGCCAAGCAAGCTGCTCTAGGCAGCAGCAGCAGCAGCAACAGCAACAGCAGTGTGTTATGGGCTGCTGCTGCTGCTGCAGCAGTGCCAGCTGCTGTGGGGGATGCAGCAGCACTGGCTAGGAATGACAGGGAGAGGGCGGAGCTGCAGGAGCTGCTGCAGTACCTGCCAGTGGAGGGACCTGACGTTTTCAGTAGCAGCAGCGGCCACGGCAGTAGGAGCAGAAGCAGTGTTGAAAACAGCAGAGTTGCAGAGCAAGGCAGCTCTGGCGGTGCAGCACCGCTGGCGGATGATGGTGAGCAGCAGCAGCAGCAGCAGCTGGAAACAGAACAGCAACAAGCTCAGCAGCAGCTACATCAGCAGCCAGTGCAGCAGGCGCAGCAAGTAGACGTGGACTTGCAAGACATATGCTCTCCGTTTGAGGTGTTGCTGGTGTATCTGGCTCTGCTGATGGCTGCCGAGATCGGCTGCTTTGCGGTTTTGGCGTATGCGATGTGGAGTGTGTTTGCTTGCGTGTTTTTGACAAGCCATAGCTTCCACGCCCGCTTCAAGCTGCCTGAACTGGCACATGCAGCAGCAGCGGGCGCTGGTCAGCTCGATGCTGCTGCTGCTGCTGATGGTGATGGTGATTATGCGCGGCAGCAGCAGCAGCAGCAGACGCAGCAGCGGCAGCAGTACGGCATCATTGTGTACAAGTGGGTGCAGGAGCAGCTACAGCCTGGGCTGATCACCCTGATTGGGGTTTTGCTTGCTGCTGCTACAGCCTCACTAGCAAGGATCTCCTTGTTTACAGATGCAGCAGCACTAGACAAGCTGGCTTCTCAGCTGGACAACAATGCAGCTGAAACCTTAGGCCCGATTGGTGTGTCTCTGCTGCTGTGGGTTCAGTCAGGGTCTGTGTATGACGTGGGGTGGCGGCTGCTGCTGGATGGCGCCTGCGTGCTGTCAGCAGCAGCCGCAATGCGCATTTGTGCTGTTGTTGTGGCTGCATTCCCTGGCCAGCCAATCAGGCAGTGGCTGCAGGGGCCTCGAGGGTTTATGTTGGGCATCTCCTTGCCAGTAGCTGCTGCACTGCTCGCATTTGCAATGCCGATGGTGCTTGCGCAGTCACTGGGGCTGCCACTGGTGCCTGCAGCGCTGCTGCTGCAGCTGCCACTGAGCCTGATCTGTGATGGCGGCCGCTTGCGCATCTGGCGAGCTGCAAACAGCATTGCTGCTGCATTTTTCAGTCCAGTTGTAGCTGGTATGGCACTAATACAGCTGCTGCGGCTAGAACCAGCAGATGACGATGCAGCAGCAGCAGAAGCAGGGGCAGCAGCGGCAGCAGGAAATGTCAGCCGTGCAGCCATGTTCAATGGGCAAACCTTGGACATGAGTCCTGCTGATGTGGCTCGGCAGGCTGAGCTTGTTTTGGTGCTGCTGCTTGCGCTGTCACATATGGCGCTGGCAGTTGTTGAGCACTGCAGGTGCCTTGCGGTGCTGCAGTTTGCGCTGAATGGCAGCAGACACATCTTGGCACCCAACAACCCAGCAGCAGCAGCAGCAGCAGCAGCAGCAGCAGCAGCAGCAGTGGATGGCGCTGCAGCTGGTGAAGGGGAGGTGCATTTGCCTGCGCCTCTCCGCCACAGCTTCTGGTATGTCCTGAAGCTTTCAGGGTGGCTTGTGTTCTGGGCCGTTGCTCATCCTGTCATAGTATTTTGGCTGCTGGCCTATTGGCTCGGGTATGTGACTGTGCTGTGGCCTCCGTGGGCTTGGGATCTGCTGGGCCTTGCTGCTGCAGCTGTTGGCGCCAGTGCAATAATGAGCTGTCCTGCGATGCTCAGCTCGTCCATTGTCAAAGAATTCATGGCTGCTTGCGGGTGTGAAGTGGGTAGTGATGGTGCATGGGAAGATGAGAGCCAGCCGATGCATAGGTATGTTAGGGCTTCACTGTTTGGGGTGCAGCAGGAGCTGCCCAACTGCAGCGGGTGGTATGTGATTGTCGGGGTAGATGGGTACCCTGCGCTGGTGCCTTTGCAAGGCGTGCCGGCATCGCTGCTGCTGCACAGTCAGCAGCAGCTGCAAGAGGGCCAGCAGCAGCAGCAGCAGCAGGAAGGGGAGGGAGAGGAGGGGCAGCAGCAGCAGCAGCAGCAGCAGCAGCAGCAGCAGCAGCAGCGAGGCTTGCAGGAGCTGCAGCAGCAGGTTGCGCTGGCCTGGCTGTATGCCTGCAGGCAGGCAGCATTCTCACGTGCTGCTGTGCTGAAGCTGCTGCTTGCAGTTGCGGCTGGTGTGGTGTTCGTTGTGCGGCATGGAGCTGCTGCTGGGCTGGCAGCAGGTGTGGGCATGTTCTGGCAAGCAGCTGGTACTGTTGTTGCTTGCGGTTTGTCAGGCAGGGTGTGATTTCTGTCTGCTGTTGCGGCTTGAACACAGCAATGCACGTTTTCCTCTCAAGCTGGCGCTGCATGAAAAGGAATTGGATTTTATGCGAGGCTTTTGTGGCGGGAAACAAAATGCTTGAATAGGGGGAAGTGCGTAGTAAGTCAGGGAGAGGTCAAGACACCTTTACAATAAGTGTTCTATGATACAGAGCCACAACGTAGGAGCAGGGCAATACATTTAGATCTAATCCTAAACCTAAGCCCCACGGCCTGTCATGGGTAGACAGTGTGAAGCCACACCCGATGGTGGCGATCGCGCATCTGATGTTCGGGGCAGGTTCATTTTTTCTCATTGGATTGATTTCAGGTCAATTCTCGGCCAGAAGACGCTTGTGGATTGAGGCAACGCCACACCTTGGACACGCAGCTTGCGCATCGCCGCTCCCAGGACGGATAGTCTGCTTGCCAGTAGCTCCTGAAACTGCTAGTTTTCCATCACTTTCCTCTGGTGACTGTTTCACAACGATCGCTGCTGAAGAACAGCAGCAGCACCACCACCACCAGAAGAAGGCGTTTCCCAAACACGGCGTGTTCCCAAACAACCCGCCAGCTGCACCAGTTTCAGACATGCGACCTGCCGAGCGAGCGAATCAAACAGAACATGCAGCACGGAACCTGAGCAGTCTGCTGCGCAGCCCCCAGGTGGTGCGGCTGCTGCAGCAACCTCTGCCTGAGCAGCCCACAGCAGCACAGCAGACAGTGCTGCTCAGCTGTGCCACAGAGCTGCAGCAGCTGCACCATGCCTTGCCTGAACACCCTAGCAACGACTCAGGCACACCAGCACTTGTTCAACTACTAAGAGGCGTGCTGCGCCACGAGCCAGTACACAGTGCTGGCGTGCTGTTGGTGTGGCTGCAGCAGCAGCAGCAGCAGCAGCAGCAGCAGCAGCAGCAGCAAGATACAGTGCCGCAGCGCTTGCAAGGCGGCCGGTTGCAGCCTGGGGTAGTTGAAACTATCCACTACATTGGAGGGCGGGTGGTGTTTAGGCTAGCCATGCTGCTGTTATTCTGCGTGGCAGGCGGCAGCAGCTGCACAGCGGCCGGAGCTGAGCTTACAATGCAGATGACACAGCAGCTGCTGCAGTCAGGTGGGTGTGTTTGCTGTGTGAGAAACGGCCAAAGCACGTCCTACTGTGCTTAGTGTCACCCTTTGAACAAGAAGAGTTGTAACCTCATGAAGGTCTATGACGCGCAGGGTGTACATGCACAGGGTGTACATGCACAGGGCTGACGCATGGACCGTGTTCAATTACTTGATCAGAGGCATATGTATCCGTGAAGTCCGGGCATGGCATGCATTGTACTGCATTCGCAGTTTGATAAGGGTCTCTATGGATGATGTTGCAGGTTCCGCAGTGTCTACTGTGAAGCTAGGCAAGTCAACTTCAAACAGTGAGCAAGCGTCTTCTGCACAAGGGACTACAACTGCTGCTGCTGCTGCTGCTGCTGTTTGCTGCTGCTGTTTGCTGCTGCTGCTTGGTGTGTAGGTGTGCTTGTCAGCTGGAGGCAGCTCCTGGAGCTGCTGCTGCAGCAGCGGCAGCAGCAGCAGCTGTCAAAGGGCGTGAGCGGGTACTGGTAGCAACGTTTGACGTCATGCGTATGCTGCTTGATCTTTGGCGTACGACACTGTCGCTTGTACCATCAGAGCTGCCCACTCTGCTGCATGCAGTGGAGCCACTGCTGCTGCAGCTGCACGGCTACGGCAGGCTGCTTGCAGCAGGCGCAGCAGCAGGCACAGCAGCAGCAGCAGACAGCAGCAGCAGCAGCAGCAGCAGCAGCAGCAGCAGCAGCAGCAGCAGCGGTGAGTTGTGGCTTGCATACAACAATATGCAGCTGGCTTCTGGTGATTTCATCTACCGGCTGTGCTACCTGTTTGTGCAGCGGGGACTGTTCACAGGTGCAGCAGCTGAGGTTGCTGTCTTCAGCTTGCTGCGTCAGCCTGCAGTGGCACAGCTGGTGCTGCAGCTGCTGACAGTGCACACCATGCTGTTGCACCAGCAGCACAGCGAGCAGCAGCAGCAGCAGCATCCACGGCAGAGCAGCAAGCAGCAGCTGCGTGCAGACCTGCTGCCCATCCCTGCCTTCCACCAGCAACAGGACATGCTGCAGCTGCTGCCAGGCGGCCAGGCCTACCTGGATGCAGCAGGTCTGGCGGCAGCTGCGCCTAGCCGCGATGACAAGCCCTGTGCTGCTCGGGCTAACATGTTGGCGGCTGCACTGCAGATCATCCTGCAGTACTGTTGCATGCAGCAGGGAGCCTTAGCAACAGGCAGCATCACCCTTGTGCTGTCGCCAGCTGCTGTGCGGCTGGTGCTGGGGCTGCAGCTGCTGGCTGCTGGTGCAGTGCAGCGCCTGCAGCAGCTGCAGCAGCCGCAGCCTTTGTTGAGGACGCATCACCCTTTCAACCTGCTACTGACCAGCAATGCACTGCTGCAGAGGCAGCTGAAAGCAGTCCTGCAAGCTGGCCGCAGCTGCCTGCCACGGGAGGTGCTGCAGCAGGCTGGGCTGCAGCTGCTGCAGGCACTAGCAGCACCGCTGCAGCAGCTGCAGCTGACTTCTAGTGGCAGTGAATGGAGGACCATCGCTGTGCAGTCTGCTTCCGGCAGCCAGCCTGGCTCTCTCAGCCAGTTGCTGGCACTGAGAGCTGCTGCGCCTGGGCCTGAAGTGTCGCAGCTGGCCCAAGCCGCAACTGGTGAGTTATTGCAGCTGCTGCACACGAGCGTGTTGCAGGCTGCATGTTGATCTGACAGTAGGACTGGGTGCCTAGCTAGCTGCTTGCCTGCAATCACACGGCAACTGCAGTGAGGGTGCTTTGTCTGGCTGCTTGCACATTTGCCTCAGGACACCAAAACGAGCAAGTTGAAGGCCAATTACCCCGGCTGCATAATGGTGATCCGGCCCATTGCAGCGTTGTGGGAGGCCTGTCTGCACAGTCCAGAACTAAGTGCATCTGTGCGCCTGCCTTTCACCTCCTGATGATGCAGGTTTGGATGCAGCACCAATGTTGAGCCTGGCAGCAGCACACCCAGAGGCCTTCACAGCCCTCATCGACTGCTACCTGCGCTCGCCAGTGCTGCAGGCAGCAGGCATGCTAGCCACAGCTGAGGTGCTTGCACACGCAGCAGTTGCAGTGCTGGGCTCCAGCGACAGGCCACTTGGCGCATTGGGCAACACAGCAGCAGTGGCAGGCCTGGCTTCTGCAATAACCAGCTTCACCAAGCGAACAGTGCAGCTAACCAAGGCTGCAGTATCGCTGCACAGGCAGCCAGGCGCAGCTGCTGGGGATGCAGCATCTGTGTACTTCCCTGCTGCCCTCATCCACATCACACGTGTGCTACAGGACTGCATAGCTGGCAGCTTGGTCCATGCATCGCAGCGTGGCAGTGCTGCCAGCAGCAGTGGCAGCAGCGTCAGCAGCCAGGCTGTAGCAAGCGCTGCCCTGCTGGCTGTGGTGCTTGCGCGCAGCCTGGTGCAGCTGGCAGACGCAGCGCAGGCGTCAGGGCCCCAGCTGCTTTTCCGGAGCATCATGGCGCGTCCGGAGTTCAGCATGGCTTGGATGCCAGAGCAGGGTGACGAGGCAGTTGCTGTGGATGTGCCTGAACCCAGCGGCAGCTGTGCAGCACACAATGCACCCGGCCAGTGGCACATCTGGCAGACCCACATGCTGCAGGCTATGCAGCGGGTGCTGCTTGCATGTATAGGGACTGGCATGGCGCCGGCAGCACTAGCAGCAGCACCAGCAGGAGTTGCGGCCGCCACAGGGGCTGCAGCTGCAGATGATGCCAGTGCAGCCAGCAGCAGCAGCAACCCTGGTCACAGCAGCAGCTCCCAGGAGGTCAGCTGGGGCTACCTGCTGCGCCTGCAGCAGTGCAGCTCACGCTGGGCAGCAGCAGTGGCAGCGTTTGACACCAAGTGGCCTGGCTGGCGTGACTTGCCGGACTTGCTTGCTGCAATGGCAGCACGCAGCAATGAGGAAGAGCAGCAGGCCATGCAGCAGACGGAGCAGCAGTACACAGACGCCCTGGAGCTGTGCAGGGCATTAACAGCTGCTGCACCGCTGCCGCTGGTGTGCAACAACCCCGGCTGCGACAGCCTCGAGCGCGTGAGTGAGGCTGCGGCTGCAAGCAAGCGTTGCGCAGGCTGCAAATGCCGCTACTGCAGTGCGGCGTGCCAGACAGCTGACTGGAAGCGGCACAAGCGCGCATGCAAGCGCATGGTTGCTGCAGGAGAAACATGCACATGAAGTACAACCTTCCCTGCTTTGTGTGTGCTCCGCGCGGGTGAACCTGTTGTGCACAACCAGCGTGCAAACGTTTGTCATAAGTGGTGGTCAACCAGGCAATGTGGTGCAAGTCGCGAGGTTTGCCACATGCACAATTATGTGCATGCCAGTGGCAACTTGACTCAAGTTCAAGATGGCTTAAGACGTTCCTGCATAATATTGATGCATAGACAGCGTACCCTTCTCTTTGCTGATCTTTACTTGTGTTGTTTTTGGTTGAAGCAGTTGTGATTTGAGAAGCAGTGTTGTATCACTCCCTGCCCTGACTGGACCTCCAGCGTTGGTCTGGAGTGAGTAGTGCCGTAGTGGTAGGGTTCTTGTGGGTTGAAAGCGAATGCCAGAGCTGAACGCCTGTCCGAAGTGCGGCTCACACCAGCCGTCGTCGTATGACGCGTATATTTGCATCATTGAGACATTGAAAGCAGCGTGCGTGCAGCACTCGCCACCAGCAGGCACTACCCGCACCCCCGCACCATCGGCAGCGCGTTGCTTAATTCACTTGGATTTCTAAATGATCTTAGGGTTAATAATGCTGCTTCAAAGTCAGGGTTGGTTTTGGCAGCTTTGATAGAGACTCGACCTCGTCCGCACCGGCCAGGACAGCCATAGATATGAGAACAGAAGTGATAGAGCTCTTGCCTAGGGCAGGGCAGGTATGTAACGTCCACACCATCGACCTTCGGTCCTTGCCAGGCTCAGAGGACTCATGCCTGGCAGTTGATAGGTAGTGCAGCAGGCGCTGCTGTGCCAACCTCTCACACTGCTGCCCCTGCCTGCAGGTTGTGTTCAGTGCCGTCTGCATTGCCACATCCAGCTCAATAGTGTTTCAGACACAGCCTCGCATCCCTGCTGGGATCTTGGTGGCGCTATGTGCAGCAGGCCTTGGGCTGGTGTGGTCCATGTTCAGGATCATCGTGCCAGTGTTCAGCCGGAAAGTTGGCAAGTAAGTGCTAACTGCCAGACGCTACCACACCTTACGTTATTGTGTCTGGTGGCTGCATGCAGCAGCATTGGCTTAGAAAACTGCAGGAACCTGCATCTGCAACTGTGGGTCTGCCTGGCACAGCCATGTCCCGCACCTTGGGGTGGCAAATACTGTGCTGCCGTGTACATTCAGCCGATGCTCAACCTTGTTTGCATCGACCAAAGCACAACAAGCTTGCTCCTGACTGTTCGCTGTGCAGCTCCCGCAGGCCTACTGCATGAATCCTTTGCATCGATTTGTAACGCTGTTTGAACTCTGCTGCTGCTTCAGGTCGCTGCCTGGCCTTATCGACTTGCTCATCTCAGCAGCGCTTGCAGGAAGCCTCATAGCAGCGGGCGCCACCACTGCTGCTGCCGGCGCATGCCATGCACTACCTGACGGCACAGCCATCATTGTGCCTCGCTTCGGAAATGGCCCCTTACTAGGCAACAGCAGCAGCAACAACAGCCCGCCAAGCATAGAGTCTGCTACGTTTGTCATACCGCCTGCAGCAGTACACACAGCGGCAGGTTCACCGCTGCAGATGCCGCAGCCCCCTGGCAACCCTGCAGCATCTACTGCTGCACTGAGTTCAGCAGCTGTGGGCAGGAGGCGGGCCCGCCGCCTGCAGGGCCTGGCAAGCAGCAGCAGCAGCAGCAGCAGCAGCAGCAGTGACGATGCAGCTGTGCTTGTGAGCAGACTACCTGGCCTGCGGCGGCTGTTGGCACCAGGTACGCACCCACACACTAGCCTTTCTGCAGGAGGGCGTATACCCTTTGAGAGCATTATGATGATGATGCGGCAGGCCTGCAGTTCACATGTCACTCCTGCACTGCTTTACACCAGACCTTTCGCTTTGTCTACGCGACTGCAGGGTGCGTCATGTGTAGTTGCTGCAACATTATACTACCGAGCATGTGCTGCTGCTGTCTGATGCTGTGTGATGCTTTACTTGCGTTGCAGATGCAAAGCCGGCACGCAACCCTGCGCTGCTGCTGTGCTCGGCTTGGGACGCCACCATCACCCTGTGCTTCATCAGCTTTATGTTTTTCGCAATCAGCGGAGCAATCGGCATTCTGGATGTGCGGCTGGGCAAGGGCCTGTTAGTTTTCAAACGCCGGACAGCTGCAGCAAAGGAGGCGCAGCTTGCAGGAAGCGAAGATGGTGGTGATACAGCAGCTGGCCCGATGCAGCGGGGGCTGCATGAGATTGACGGGGATGCGGATGTTATTATCGTGCCGCTGTCGCAGCTGGCGGCTGGCAATGCTAGCGTGAGTGCGGCAACAGCTGCTTGGGGCCGCGCCTCACTGGACCGGCTGATGTTGCATGCACGCGCAGCAGCTGAGGCCAGGGGCCAAGCATGATGGGTGAGTGGTATGCTTTAGCCAGAGCTGTGTAGCTGTGACAAGCTGCTGCTCGAGCTGGTGGTGTGCAGAGCTGAGGGTGTGTGGGCTCATGCAGGGGCTGCGCCATTGTGTACTGGCCAGGTGCTGCATCACACTCTGGTCCATTTGGCTGGGGAGTGATGTGAAGGTCAGTCTGGAGCAGTGAGAGGCATGAGGAGCAGAGTATGCAGTGCTTGACCCGTTGTGTATGCCATATGCCGTATGCATAAAGTGCATGCGGCGCATCTTGGAGGTGTGCCTGATGGACCTGAGTGCATTTTGGCAACACGATTGCGCACAGCGTTGCCAACTAGTCATTGCAGCTGCAGCAGTGTGGCGACCAGAGACGAGTGTTGTGTGGCTGTGCAGCTGAAGGCAGCAGCTGCAACCACAGCCGCAGCAGCTGTGTGCGCGTGGCAAGCAGCAGAAGCAGCCTGTGGCGCATTGTGGCGCTTTGCGCACCAGCTGGGGCATGAACCGTGCTGCATGGCAATTTGCTTGCACAACAGCTTGGTTTGGAACATTTGTCAGATTGTGGGAACAGCATTTGGAGCGCGTGCCTTTGGCTGCAGCAGTAACGTGTTGGGGCGGGAGAGCCGGGTATGGGTCTGTGCTGTAGGGTGGGCGGTGTGGAGATGTGTAGAAGTAGGCCTGTGGGGGTGGTGGCGTGTGACTGTTGAGAGTTTCTGTGTGCCTTCTCAGAATGCTCCTGGTAGAGGAGCATGTACGTAAGGTATGCGGTTGTGTTTACGGTTACGGCTGAAATATAGGCCAAGCCGTAAGCCAACGCGTCCGCCAATGACTCTGCTAGTTCTCCCACTGCAGGGTGGTGACACATCAAAGAAATTGGCGATGTGCTTCTAAAGGACTGTTCGGTGTGCCTGTCAGGACGTGGCCAGGTGCAGCAGTCAGTTGGGGATGCGGGATGGTGTTGGAGTGTATGTCTCGCATTGCAGCAGCAGCCATGCATGTGCAGCATTAGCCATGCATGTGGAGAGCACGACGAGCACAGTGGCACCTGCAGTGAAAGCAGGCCCTGTGGACATGCAGGGCACGCTGCAAGCAGAGGGAAGGTTGCACACATGGGTTGGGAGTAGAGTGGTGTTACTACGCAAATTGCTGTATCAAACATCATGTTGTACATGAGTATGTCCTGTGTGTGTGTGTGTGCTGCCTCATACTTAGCAAGGGGAAGAACCTAGGTGCCCATCTCATTTGATGGGTTCAGGGTGATGGCTGACATCTTTTTGAAAGCTGGCAGATTGCAGCTGACGGCTTCATGCGCCTGCATGAAGTGGCGTGAGTTTGTGACTGGGCTGAGCACTGCATGCATGCACATCTGCAAAGATTGCTGGCGCTACGCCGCATGCACATGTGTGTTGATTCGGGGGCGGGACATGCATGTGGCACATTGTCTGACATTGCATGCTGCCTTGCTGATTGTTTTGGGGCAGTATGCATGCGTGCCGGGCACAGCAACCATTGAATATAGGGAGGTCGGCAGTTAGTGCGTGGCAAGGGAGGCTTACATGCTTGTCGTTAAATGCCGAGCATGTGGCCACTGCTGGCAGGCGCATGGTGTGGCAGGTTGGTGTCAGTCAAGATAGATACAAAGCCTTCTGCTTGCATGCACCACAGTCACATCGCCAACACATGCAGCACTTGGCCCCCAAAATGGGGTGTCAGCTGCTGTTCAAGCGCTGTACACCTGCATGGCATCGTACTTTTTGTGTCATGCCTGGTTTGCAGCATGCATCACATCTGGGGCATTTGTCGGTAAGCTGCTGCATGATGCTTTGCAAAGCCCAGCACATGCGCAGCTGTGTGGCAGGGGTGGCTCCGCATCTGGCTGCTGACGGTACATTGGCTGTTCATGGCCGGATATTGGCACGCATGCGATATTGAGGCATGTGCGCTGCACATCGTCTGCACCTGCAGTACTACTGACGCTTTTTGCTATGTTGCTGCATGCACTTGAGCACACACATCATGCACACATGCCACACATCCTTGCCATCCATTGGCTGAACATCAGCGTGGGTTGATCATTCTGCGTCAAGTGCGCATGCACGGGGACAGCATGGTTTGCTGGCGGTGGCAAGCTTGGCAGACACCAAGCTGCAGCTGTGCTGCATCTCACGCTGCTGTTCGGATTTTCATGTATTGGCCACAACTGTGCTCCCATGCCTCGGTTGTGCTGGTACTGAGCACTACTGATGCTGCCTGCAGTGGAAGGCCTGGACCCACGTGCTCCAGGGTTTCATGATGCCACACCACCAAGTACTCTTTGGTTGCATTTTTTTGATACGCTAACATTTCCAATTGCAAGGTCACGACACGTTTGTGCGCTGCTGGCTGGAACAGGTCTAAAGACCTAGAGCAGGTGACAGCTGCGACTGGTGCATCGCGCACATGGGAGCAGCAACGTCTAGTAGTCACATCACGATCTTCACCTATTACACGTGTGTCAAGTGACCAGGGACGCTCGCGAAGGAAAAGGCTGTGTCGTCGGTGCACTTTTCCTCAATTACCGTCACTCCGTTCCCGGAACGTGGCACAGGCAAGTGGATACAGTCGAGATGCCATGATTTGCATGCGGTGAGCGGTGAACAGCGTGCCGCAAGTCGCAGACCTGTGCTGAGCAACCAGCAGCAACACGCAACAGCAGCAACCACCAGCAACACCCTAGAGCCTGATTGCATCGGTGGAATCTTTCATGTAGTCAACATACCTTCCTGTTGAGTGGTGTTTTCAAGGGTCTGCTGGCCCATCAGGCAGCAAATCACCCTCTTGCTGCGCTCTGTGTCCCTGCTGTGCAGGTCCTGCAGTCATGTCATGACCTGGCGCTGCAACGCAGCAGCAGGGACATGCACTCCCTCCAGATGTGTCTCCGCTGGCACTGAACAACTTTAAACGCAGCACAGCCGTGCAGGCTGTCGAAACAGCGCCAGCAGCGCTTGCAGGAACAGCTGGCTGGGTTAGCCCTAAAGCTGGCCTTTATCAGGCACCATGTGCCGCCTGATGGCCTATATCGGGCCTGCCAGGCTCATCGCAGACGTTGTGCTGTGTGAGTGCGAAACTGTTACCCATCACATCGTCAACATCATGCGCAGCAGCCGCATTATCAGCAGCAGCAGTTTTGCCGCACACGCATGCATGGCTTGTTGGAGCACCCTGCATGGCGTGCTTGGGTGCTGGCGTGTAATCAGCCCTGCATGTGGCGCGGCAACATGCATAAACTGTGATGACGGCAGAGCGTCGCTACTGCAGCTGCCACCCCCCAGCAGTGGTGCAGTGCAGTCTCCGCTCCCATGTGTCGTACCAGCAGTGCTGCAGCGCAGCCACTGTTTCCCAAAACTATCATAGCACCCAGCAGCAGCAGCGGCAGCGTCAGGGCGCAGCAGGAGCAGTGAGATTACTCGGAACTCAGCTGCATGCAGCCTAACTACAACCTCAACAGTTGTACCATTCACTGGCACTCAACATCATGGTTTCCTGTCTGCACTTGCACCCCTGCAGGGCCTGACCGCTCCATCATCAAGCAGTCATACGATGCACGGGAGCGCCTGCAGGACCCCTCACTGCCCAACCACCTGGGCTTTGGCAATTTGAATGGCGATGGCTTTGGTATCGGCTGGTATACTAGTGATGAGCTGAGGGAGCGCGACCCCACGCCATGCATGTACAAGAGCATCACCCCGGCATGGTGCGCAGCAGCGACAGCAGCGGCGAGCAGCACCCAGCAGCAGAGAGTAGCGGCAGCGGCAGCAACAGAGAGCAGCCCAGTGGCGGCGGCAGCAGCAGCGACAAAAGCAGATACGTAGCAGCCGGCACCGGTGCCTCTGCAGTGACTGACGCTGTGGCAGCATTGACTGTCGCTGTCGTGTGCTCGCAGCACGGCACAGAGGGAGCTTGTTCTTGCAGCAGTGACGTTGCTGTGGCACTGCCGTCGCAGTTTTTCATCGGTTCATCATCATGTGCAGCTTTGCGGAGGCAGCAGTCATGTCTGGTGCAGCTGCCTTAGCAAGCTGCTGTTCCTTTTTTCTTTTGTGCTCCTTACAACCTTACCAGCTACCTTCTGTGGCCCCTGCCTGCTTGCAGGAACAACGAGAACCTGGCGCGCCTGTCCTGCAAGATCATCTCTCCGCTGGTCTTCGCGCATGTGCGCGCAGCCTACCCTGGCATGCCAGTCAGCGAGCAGAACTGCCACCCCTTCCAGTGGGGACGGTACCTGTGGATGCACAACGGCGTGGTGGGAGGCTTCTCAAAGATCAAGCGGAGGCTGCTGGAGCAGCTGTCGGATGCAGCCTACAACAGCATCCAGAGCTTCCACTCAGACTCTGCGGTGTCATTCGCGGTGTTTTTGAACCACCTACCGGACCTGGTGCAGCAGCAGAGCCCGGACGTGCTGGTCAACGCGATGCAGGTGCGACTGAAACTGGTGTTTGACTGCTGGCCTGGCTGTATAATCAATGGCTGTGTCGATATCATATTGTCTAGCCGCTGTCATCCTTTTGCGCCTGCTACTGAACATGTCTCTGGCTTCAGCACGTGGGTGATAGCTCAGTGATATTGGCACTGGACTGCTGTACTTCCCTTGCTGCTGCTGCTGCTGCTGCTGCTGCTGCTGCAGGCAGCTATTTCCACGATTTGCGAGGTGCAGGACGCCATGGGTGTGCGCGACATCTCGCTGCTCAACTTTGTTGTCAGCGACGGCTCCACCCTCATCGCCACACGCTTTGTGCGGCCTGAAACCGGGTCAGCAGCCACACTGTACTATGCAGAAGGCGCCTCCTTCGACCGCCAGGAGCAGCAGCAGCAGCAGTCACAGCAGCAGCACACGTGCAGCCCAGCAGCAGGGTGCGGCCCATCAGCAGCAGCAGCAAATGGTACAGCTGGCGGTGACAGCGGCAGTGCGGATGAGGAGGTGCTGATTCCTGCAGGCACGGGTGCTGCTGGGGGCTTGGCTGGCGAGGACGGCTGCACTGTGTGCGGCAGCAACAACCTGGTTGGCAGCAGCGTGCTGTGTGAGGCCAGCTACAGCATCAGCTACAGGGAGCGTGGCGCGCATGTGGCGTTTGTGGCTTCGGAGCCCATTACGGGCTCGACCACAGACTGGGTGAGTGGGCGAGAGCGCAGCAGCGGGAGAAACAGCAGCAGCAGCAGCAGCAGCAGCAGCAGCATGTTTGCATATGCAGGCATTGAACGGGTGCCAGGTGTTGGATTTTGGCGAGGATCAGCCAGTGTTTTGGTCAGGGAAGCACTGAGAAAGGACACCCTAGCTGTGCGTAGTGCCGGCTGTGTTGCAGAGAACTGGTGCGATGCAGGAAACGCAAGCTTGCAGTTCTGCATGTTTCATCAAACTGCTCATGCACGGTTTGGGTGCACATCTCAACATCCTGTGCACCTGGTCCCCTGCTGCTGCTGCTGCAAGGTGTGTGTGCCCAAGAACACGGTGCTGTGTGTCACACGGGAGAAGGGCGGCTTCCTGAGCATGTTGCAGAGCAGCGTGTCACTCAGCAGGGTGCCAGACCCGCGGCTGCAGGAGGTGCGGCGGGCTGGACATAAAGGCTTCTGTTGTAATGTGGTAGATGCGATCATTTGATAGGACAGATGGGGTGGGGATGGGCAAATAGCAACGTCTGCTATGATACGCTTTGCAGTTTTTCAAATTTGCCGCCTTGCTGATAATGTTGGTTGATGCCAGGCGCAGTTTCCTCACATGCACTGCTGGTCTTTGAACAGCGGCAGCGGGTGGCACAGAGAAGCTTGGCAGGCTCTGCTGGTCTGGCTGACACAATTCATGTCACCATGTTTGTGGGCTGTGTGTGGTTTGCACTTGGTGGCACAGTGCAGCTTGACACGCATAGATGTTCTGGTTGACACCACCTAGTTCACCATGTTGTTGTGCTTTGTGTGGCTTTACACTTGTTTTGCGCCGCACCTGTGTTGTGCTGTGCAGGTGTCAAGCTGCCTTGCGTCCATTGCTCAAGGCATGAACACCAAGAGCAGGGCCTGGGTGACGCGCAAGAACGGCCAGCAGCAGCAGCAGCAGTGTGCCAGCCAGCAGGGCGCGGCAGACCCCTTTGCACAGTCACCCTTCCACGCCCTCATGGGTGACAGTGCAGCAGCAGCAGCAGCAGCGGATGTGGCAGCAGGCAGCTTGATGGATGGGCTACTGGGGCTGAGCAGGGGCGCAATAGGTGGGCCTACTGCCGTTGTTCTAGTGTTTTGCAGTGTTCTGTTCTGTCTTGCTCTGGTCTGCTGTGCTGCTCAATCGCGCCTCCGTTGCAGCTGACCTTGTGCACACTGTGTGAGGTGACAGCAGCTTGATTACTTTCTGTCACGTCATCCCAACCCGCTCAACCCACTCCACTCACCGCCCCATTGTTCCTTTTAATTCCCTGCAGAGCCGGAGACAGTGTCCATGGAGGAGGAGCACCTGCTCACCGGCCACGCCAAAGCAGTGCTGGCCCTCGTAGTCGACGAGCCCTCCGGCCGCCTCTACAGCAGCAGCAGCGACGCCACCGTGCGAGCCTGGGGCCTAGCTGACATGGCCTGCGTGGCAGTCATCAGAGGCCACAGCAAGCCTGTGACGCAGCTGCAGCTGCTGGGCGGCCGGCTGCTGTTTACTGCGGCTGGGGGTGCGGTGCGGGTGTGGGACACGTCCAGCTTTGTGTGCCTGGCCAAGATCCGCACCAGCTTCTACAGCGGCGCTATCCGCTCGATGCTGGTGAGCCATGTTCAGCCATGCGGGCGTTGCGGTTTCGAGCTGCCATGAGCAGTGTACATCTGCAGAGTGGCGGCAGTACACTAATCAGCAGCTCTTGTTAGTCTTGCTTGTGCTGCCGCATGCGGGTTTGCTCCCCATACCCACGTCATACATGTTCATGACATGGCATCAGGCCACATGCAACCGCACAGATACTCACGACACACATGCACACCATGTGGCACGCCGCACAGGTCACTTGTGACGGTACCATTCCACACACAAATGCATGCACATGGTACGTGGCCCGTAGGCAACACACGCACACCAAAGTCATTCACCACACAAACGCCTGCTGCTTGTGGTGCAACCCCGCAGGTCACTGGTGACGGCACCATCTACGTGGGCCACCAGGACACCACCGTCAAAAAGTACCTGCCCATCAGCGCCGCAGCAGCAGCAGAGGCAGCAGGCACAGCAGGCGTGCCCTTCAGCCCGCGTGCAACAGGCGCGGGAGCAGCAGCAGCAGCAGCGGGCAGCGTGCGGCAGCCTGATGCGCAGACCGTGCCGTCATCGGGCCATGTTGGGCCTGTGAATGACCTGGTGGCGTGCGGCAGCTACATCTGCAGTGCAGGTGGGGCTGCGGGGTGCATGTGCTGCTGGCTTTCTCAACTAAGAGCTGTGTAGTCATGATGCGGCGTACAACCTGTCACCTGGCCGCAGCTGCCATGTGCATTGTGTGCATGTACATCGCAGGTGCTTGTTGTCAGCTGTGCTTGACATGCTCCTCCTAGCTGTTGCTGTACATGGCCTACGTTCTAACCGCCTGGTGCTGTGGTGTGCTGTGCTGTGCTGTGTGGTGCCCCTGCAGGTGGCGACACCACTGTGCGCGTGTGGCGCGCAAGTGATCTGGAGCTGGTGCGGGTGCTGCGCGGCCACAGGGGCAGCGTGCTGTGCCTGCTGGCAGTTGGCAGCATGCTGCTGAGCGGCTCCAGGGACAACACCATACGGTGGGTGGTGCTGGGTGTTTAAGGGGCTGTGTGTGGGCAGGCCCCGTCGAGGAATACATGCTCACTATTGCGCTGTGCAGGAGTTGGGCCATCACGACCAACACGCCTGCAGGCGGCGGCCACACTTCGTGCATGCTAGCTCTGCTGCTGTCGCTTTGGAGGCATTGCGTTAGGTGCCGCCACATCATTTGCTTACAGACCATCAGTAATGTGAAAGTGTTGCAATATGTATGTGATAGTAGTCACATGTGCAGGGTGCGGGACTTGGACCTGGACTTCAAGTCTACTGCCACAAATCGACTGATACTTTGTTTTTGTTTGTTTCACTGTGTTCGCTACTGCACACTTGCAGGGTGTGGGACTTGGACCTGGACTTCATGTGCCGCCGCACCCTCATCGGGCACAAGGATGACGTGGTGCACCTGGACGCACTAGGCCTCAGCAAATCAGGAGGCACCACCAGCGACCTGGCGCGAGCCTACAGCGGCTTAGCAGCAGGCCTGAGCCCTGGCGATGCACAACTTGGTGCTGCTGCTGCCGCTGCTGGCAGGACGCCGAGCCCTGCGGCCGGCGTGATGGCGGCGCCTGTGCTGGTAGCGTCTGCGTCTGCAGATGGGACTGTGCGTGTGTGGGGCAGCAACTGGACGTGCCTGCGCGTGCTGACTATATGTGCGCCCACAATGGATTGGGGTCCAGGCAGCAGCGCGTGGCTAGAGGGCTTGGACCATCACAGCGGCGGACACAGCCACCCACACACGCACCCACAGACGCCGCCGTCGCAGCAGCAGCAGCAGCAGCAGCAGGCCGGGTGCCCGCAGGCGTCATCAGCAGCGGCAGCAGCAGCTGCTCTGCTGTCGAATGCGACAGCAGCGGCAACGGGCAAGGACGCCAGCAGCAGCACACAGGCGACAGGTGGCCTGCTGTCTGCTCAGCTCGGGGGTGGCAGGGCAGTCAGGAGTTCGCTGCCGCCAGCAGCACCCTCACCTGCTGCCGCATCAGCAGCAGCAGCAGGGGGGCCTGTTGTTGCTGTGGTGGGCTTTGCAGGAGACGCCCCAGCTGATGAGCAGCAGCAGCAGCAGCAGCAGCAGCAGCAGCAAAATGGCCAGGCAGAGCGGCATGCTGAGGATGCTGCAGGGGCAGCAGAAGAGCGGGTAGGCGATCTGCGCTGCAGGACCGGCCACAACAGCTTCAACGGCTGGATCAACCTCGAGCAGCAGCAGCAGCAGCAGCAGCCGAAGACGCCGCGGCAGCAGCAGCGGCAGCCCGGCTCGCACCACAAGCAGCGGCACCGCCAGCAGCGCCGGCAGCGCCAGCGCAACGCGGCACCCGCAGCAGCAGCGCTTGTTGTGGCCATCTCTAGCCACCATGTTGTTGGCGGCTTCAGTGACGCATCGATACGGCTGTGGCACATGGATGACGTGTATTTGGCGGATCTAACAGAGCAGCTCATGTCTGGCCAGATGCAGCAGCTGCAGGGCTCGGAGCTCATGCTAGAGGCCTGGCAGGACCTGCCGCAGCTACGGCAGCAGTTTGGCGCTAGCGCAGCAAGCTTTAATCCGTTCCAGGCGCTGAGCTTCCCTGGCAGTGTGGCCTCGCTTAGTCACAGCGGCAGCTTCCTGTCAAATGCAGGGGCGGCAGCAGCAGCAGCGGCGTGCGCGGGGTCCGGCGAGCTTCAGCTGCAGATTCAGATGCAGCAGATGAACCTGTCAGGGCCCTCGCCGCCGCTGTCACCATCCGGGCTAGCTGGCCAGCTGATGGCGAGCTTTGGGCAGCTTGCAGCGCAGCAGCAGGGGCAGCAGCTGCTGAGTGAAGGGAGCGGTAAGGTGCTAGGGGTGGAGCTGCTGAGCAGTGCGGAGCGGCAGCGCAAGCGCGGCTGCTGGTGTGCACGGCTGCGCGACGCCGGCTGCTGCAGCGGCAGCAGCACCACCACCACACCTAGCAGGCGCACGATTGCAGCTGCAGCAGCAGCAAGCCTGGCCAACATCACAGCCGGCAGCCCCAAAGTAGCAGCAGCAGCAGCAGCAGGAAGTGAGGGTGCAGGGGCCCGAGCGCCCAGCCCGCTGCCGAGTGAGGTGGCTGCTGCTGCCGCTGCCGCCGGTGTGCAGTGCCTGGCGTGTGGGTCACAGGACCAGCAGCTGGTGCGGGCGCTGAAGGAGTTTGTGGCTATCCGCAGCGTCAGCGCAAACAAGGTGGGCTTGAATCAAAGTGCATATCTTGAACATGACGGGCCCGTAAGCTAACTGCTCGGGCGCAGAATGCACTTGGCTGTTATTATATGGCAGGCAGCTGCTGCAGCTGCATTTGGTGGGGTGTTATTCTGTCTTTGGTGCGTGATATCAGGCTGCCAGCCTCAGCAGTTTTGTGTGACCGCTCAAAGCATGTATGCTGCAGGCGCTGCACGACGAGTGCCTGCGTGGCGCCAAGTACCTGTCGCTCTCTTGTTGCCTGCCCATTGCACTTCGGTGCAGCTGCCACTGCCGCTGCTGGGCGCTGCACGACTAATGCTGCTGCTTGACTGCCGCTGCTGCTCGTGCTGCCGCCGCTGCTGCTGCTGCTGCTGCTGCCAGGTGCTGCACAACGAGTGTGTGCGTGGCGCCAAGAACCTATCGCTCTCTTGATCTTGCTGCTGCACACCAAATGCACTACTGTGCTGCCGTCGCTGCTGCTGCTGCTGCTGCTGCTGCCAGGCGCTGCACAACGAGTGCCTGCGTGGCGCCAAGTACATATCGCTCTCTTGATCTCGCTGCTGCACACCAAATGCACTACTGTGCTGCCGTCGCTGCTGCTGCTGCTGCTACTGCTGCTGCTGCTGCCAGGCGCTGCACGACGAGTGCCTGTGTGGCGCCAAGTACCTCTCGCGGCTGCTGAGCTTGTTGCCTGCACACACTGCACTGCTTCTGCCACTGCCGCTGTTCACACACAAATGTGCTGCCAGGCGCTGCACGACGAGTGCCTGCGTGGCGCCAAGTACCTGTCGCGGCTGCTGGAGGCGCTGGGCGCTGAGGTGAAGCTGGCGCAGCCCTACGAGGGCAAGAACCCGGTGGTGCTGGGGCGGCTGGGCAACAACCCCGCTTACCCCACAGTGGCTTTCTACGGGCATTATGACGTGCAGGTGAGCGGCTGTTGTGGTTGGGGTTTCTGAGATGCTGCTGGGGCGGCTGGGCAACAACCCGGCCTACCCCACCGTGGCTTTCTATGGGCACTACGACGTGCAGGTGAGTGGCTTCGATGGCCAATGTTCCAGAGGTGTTTCTGAGGTCCTGCTGGGGCAGCTGGGCAACAACCCGGCCTACCCCACAGTGCCTTGTATGGGCACTACGACGTGCAGGTGAGCGAAGAGGAAGGACAGTACTTGATCGGTGGCGCTGTAGGAGAGTTCACTGTGCATTGGGATTTGTCGTGATGCTTGGATGGGGTAGATCAAGGCAAGACAGTCTGCACGTGCGACTGTTGAGTGTCACAGAGCAGCTAACAAGCGTTCTAAAACCATTGTGTGCCGTCGCTGCTGCTGCTGCTGCTGCTGCTGCTGCCAGCCCGCTGAGGAGCCCGACTGGCAGACCAACCCCTTTGAGATGACTGCGGTGGATGGCTACCTGTGTGGGCGCGGCACCAGCGACAACAAGGGGCCCGTGCTGGCCTTCATCTACGCAGTCAAGGTGCGGCAGCCTGTACTTGTGCTGCGCATGCATGCATGAGTCTCAGCCAGATGTCTCTGTCTGATAAAAACAAGGGGCCCGTGCTGACCTTCATCTACGCAGTCAAGGTGCGGCAGCCTGTGTGTCTGGGGTTGCGGTTTCCTGCGTATTGATGACTGCAGATGGCCTGGCCCGGTCATCTACAAGCACAGCCCTCTCTGGTGGCTTAAGACAGAAAGACAGCATCCAAGCACTGCATCTGCTTTTCATTCTGTTTTGTGCCGCAGGAGATGCTTGACTGCTGGCGCATGGCCGGCGCGGCGGCGCTCGTTGTATGAATTTCGCTGTTGTTGTGCTTTCCCTCTTCAAAGGGTTGATTTGGTCGATGTTTCTCTTTCCGCTGCACAGGAGATGCTGGACTGCTGGCGCATGGCTGGTGCGGCCGCGCCCCTCAACGTGGCCTTCATGTTTGAGGGCGAGGAGGAGAACGGCAGCCTGGGCTTTAGAGAAAGCATCGAGGCTAACCTGGGCTGGTTCAGCGACGCTGTGCTGGTGGTGATCGCCAACACGGTGTGGGTGGGGGAGAACAAGCCCTGCCTCACCTACGGCATGCGGGGCATGGTCACGGCAAGCCTGGTGGTGAGTGCTGCTGCTTGGTGATGCGTGCACCGCGTGTTTGCTTTGATCCTGCTGCTCTGCTTGGGTGTGGCAGGGGAGGCAAAATGTAGGTCTGCGTGTGCCGTGGGGCATGTACTGTACCTGCTGCTGAGATGCTGGCTGGCTGCAGAGCAGCACCGCTGCTGGCTGCACACGCACGGCTGTGGTGCATGAGCAACTTTCGACGCACTGCTGCGACCGTTGCGTTCAAAGACATGCACGGCCAGCGGAATGGTCACAGCCAGCCTGGTGGTGAGTGCCGCTGCTGCTGCTGCTGCTGCTGCTGCTCTGTTGCTTGTTGTGGGCATCCAGAGGTGTATGCAGTGCACTTGTATACCAAGGTCGGCGCCCCGTCTGCTGAAAGCTGGCAGGTGCTGCGGCTGCTGACTATACCGTGTCTGCAAACATTGTATCAGCAAGTATCAAACCACTTTGCCGCGCACGTGGCGGGCCTGCAGTGCGGCCTGCACAGCGGCAACACATGATACGTCTCAACACATATTGTCTCTGCATCCGCATCTGCATTCTACCTCGCAGGTCTCTGGCCCGCAGCGCGACCTGTACAGCGGCAATGATGGCGGCGTGTTCTCTGAGCCCATGACTAATCCTTTGTGTCTAATGTCTGTCTGCGCCTTTGAATTGCGCCTGTAGATGTCTGGCCCGCAGCGCGACCTGCACAGCGGCAACGACGGCGGCGTGTTCAGCGAGCCCATGGCCGGCAGTTGTATCAACCACATATCTCTGCTTTCAATCTATGCAGGTCTCTGGCCGGCAGTGCGACCTGCACAGCGGCAACGATGGCGGCGTGTTCTCCGAGCCCATGACTAACCTTTTGTATGTTATGTCTGTCTGTGCCTATAAATTGGGCCTGTAGGTCTCTGGCCCGCAGCGCGACCTGCATAGCGGCAACGATGGCGGCGTGTTCTCCGAACCCATGGCCGGCCGCTGCATCAACCACATATTCCTGCTTTCAATCTATGCAGGTCTCTGGCCCGCAGCGCGACCTGCACAGCGGCAATGAACGCAGCGTGTTCTGTGAGCGCATGTTCAACCCTTAGTATCCAATGTCTGTCTGTGCCTTTGAACTGCGCCTGTAGGTCTCTGGCCCGCAGCGCGACCTGCACAGCGGGAATGATGGCGGCGTGTTCTCCGAGCCCATGGCTGACCTGGTGCAGCTGCTGGGCAGCCTGCACGGCCCCGGGGGCCAGATCAGCGTGCCGGGGTTCAACAACGCAGTGCGGCCGCAGCTGATGGACCTGGCCTGGCAGGGGCTGGCGCACAGCGAGGAGTTCTCCATGCAGAGCTACAGGTGGGCGGGGTGGCAGGGCTGGCTGCAACTCTGGGGTGTAGTTGTTGCTGCTGGTTGCGCGGTGGTTGCAGCAGCACAGAAAGGACTTCTCCATGCAGAGCTACAGGTGGGGCAGGATGGGGAGGCAGGGCTGCATGCAATGTTATGTGTTATATTCTGCTCACCGCCGCCACCTCACCGCCACCTTACGTATTCAGCACCTTGCTGCACACACTGACAGCCTGCTGTGCCCTGCCTCTGAATGCCTTATCTCCGCCCTTGCACGGAGCCCATGGGCCTGCTTGACCGTACTGACACAGCACACCGTTGCACACACTGTCACTTGGCTGTACCCTGATCTGTACGCCTCATCTCGCCGCATGACCTGCAGGGAGGCCATCGGTGTGCCGCAGCTCACTGCGCCGCCCAACACCTGTGCTGCCTGAGCCGTGATTGTACTGTCACAGCACACTTTCGCACAGCGTCACATGTCCCCGTTGGGTGCCCGCGCGCCCAAAATGTCACTTGGTTGTACCCTGACCTGCGTGCCCCATCTCTCGCCGCATGACCTGCAGGGAGGCCATCGGCGTGCCGCAGCTCACCGCGCCGCCCAACACCTACGACCTACTCAACAAGCGCTGGTGCTCACCCAGCCTGAGCATCGTGGACATCCGCACCACCACCACCGGCGGCAGCAGCAGCAGCAGCAGTGCTGCTGCTGCTGCCGGCAGCGGCTTGCGGGAGTATGCGCATAGTGCGGCGGTGGCACAGCGCAGCAGCGGCAGCAGCAATGCAGGTGGAGGCAGCTTCAGTGTGGTGCATCAGCATGCCGGCAAATTGGGCGGCTGTGTACACGGCAGCCACTCCGGCGTGGAATGTGGAGGGTTGTGGCCGTCTGTGGTGTCTGTTACACACACAGAGAAGCACGGTGCAGCAGAGGCGCCCTCATTTGCTGGCGCTGGTGGTGCTGATGATAGGTCCTGCTACCGCTTCGGCCCCACGCGGTTCAGTGTGATTCCGAAGGTGGCAGTCGGCAAGATCAGCTTGCGGTTTGTGCCTGAGCAGGACCACCAGACGCTGATCGAGTGCCTGCAGCAGCACATTGAGAAGCGCTTCAAGCTGCTGTGGAGCGCCAACAGGGTGGAGCTGCAGGTGCGTGGGGATGGGTATTTACAGTTTCAGAGAAGATAGTTGCATGTGGATCGTGGCACCATGCTGGATGGTATGGCCCACAACAACGTGAAAGCACATTGTCTTAGAAGCTGCCGGTGCCGTGCACTGTTGGGTGCTACCGTGCGTGTCTGTGTGGGCGGGGGACAAGAGTTTGGCGGAGGCTCGTCCATTGTGGCTGCTGTGTTGCATATGCATTGGCTGCTGGTGCTTAAGCTGCTGTGGAGCGCCAACAGGGTGGAGCTGCAGGTGCGGCAAGTTGCCTTGTAAGGTGGGCAGGGCAAGCTGCTGGTGGCGTGTTGTGTGGTGGGGTGCTGCTGTGCGATTGGGCGGACGGGGCAAGCGGTTGTCCATTCTGGGCTGCTGATTTGCACATGAGTGGGGTGCTGGTGGTTCAAGTGCCACTGTGCTTGTATGTGTGGGTTGGGCGGACGGGGCAAGAGGCTGTCCATCGTGGGCTGCTGTTGTGTACATGAGTGGGGTGCTGGCGCTTCAAGCTGCTGCTGTAGAGCGCCAACAGGGTGGAACCGCAGGTGAACGGTGCGCCGAGTTTGGTATGCTGCTAGTGAGTTTGCTGCTCACCCGACAGCTGCTCATCTGACAGCCTTGGGTGGTGGTGGGAGGCCGATGTGCACAGCCAGATCCTCCAGATGACTGCCCTCACACCATGCCGCTGCTGCTGCTGCTGCTGCTGCCACTCCCTACAGGTGCACCTCATGGGCGACTGGTGGGAAGCTGACTTGCGGAGCCAGCGCCTCCAGGTGGCTTCTTCCACCCCTGCTGCTGCTGCTGCTGCTGCTGCTGCTGCTGCTGCTGCTGCTGCTGCTGCTGCTGC
>RWJK01001127.1:1774-14574 GCA_004335835.1 Scenedesmus sp. ARA3 | reverse complement strand
CTGCTGCTGCTGCTGCTGCTGCTGCTGCTGCTGCTGCTGCTGCTGCTGCTGCTGCTGCCCATTTTCAGCAAGTCTGGCACCAGGTGTGTCAACAGAGTGGTCATTCCCTTCTGCTGCTGCTGCTGCTGCTGCTGCTCCTGCTGCACTGCCAGTGTTGGGGTCAGCAGCAGCACGATCAGCATCAGGCGCCGCCCTTGGTGCGTCGCCAGCTTCTGGAGCAGCCGCTGCAGGTTCAGAGTTTGCTGCTGTTTCTCCTGTTGCTGCTGCTGCTGCTGGTGAACCTGGCTGGGGTTGTGGCGATGGCACTACTGCTGCTGCTGCAGCTGCTGCTGCTGATGCTGCTGGTTGCTCACCCAGCACTCCCAGAATGAGAGGGCAGTCCATGTCACAAGACATACAGCGGGAAACCTGCAAGCAGCCGAGATCACAGCAGCACTAGGCATGCAAGGTTGTATCGCACTGCAGCTGATGTACATGGCCATACTGGCACTGCAGTAGGTGTTTGCAAAAGCACTGCAACTGCCAGCTTGCATACGGTTTTGGCTTCCAGGTGGGGGAGATGCAGCCAGGCAATTGGCAGCTGCTGTGCAGCAAGCTTAAATATATTACCCTTGAGCTTCCAATGCTACAACTGCTGTGCTGCCTGCCGCTAGCGCGTGCATGCTGCATGTGCATTTACTGTGCATGGCACGCCAGACAGCTGCAAAGCTAAGTGCCCACTGTTGTAACAGCAGCAGTCAATCCTTTGCAAGAGACAGGCAGTACAAATGCAGTGTGCACACCTGCAAGGGACCCTCCTTGTCTATGTTGCCGCCGTAGAAGATTTGGATGTGCCACTCATTGTTCTGCGAGCGTGTATGCCGATTGAACTGCCCGTTGAGTATCTTGAAGTGGTAGTGCTCCAGTTCGCGAGCTGCCAGACCGTCACAGACGCTTTGAAAATAAGCCCATACTGCTTCATCTGTGCTGCTGGCCAACCAGTGCTGAAAGAGCTGCGTGCTGCTGCCTTGTATTCTTATTTCAAACTCTTGTTGTGAATCGCGTGTTTGGCGTAATGTGTGCTCGGAGAAGGCAGCAGCCATGCCGATCAAGCGGGCACGGATAAGGGCCCTTTGGGGAGCAGCAAGTTTGTGCAGGTGACTTGTCTACGTAACACCCGCGTAACTTTGAAACTAATCATGTTCTCTTCCCTCTTTCGAGTTAACAGCACCCTCTGTCAGACATGTTTGTGACACACAAACTGCAGCAAACCCTAAATCTGTTAGATGACTACAGTACGGTCTGTGTCCAAGTAGAGTGCAGGGTGTACTGAAGAAAGCTTATAAACCGGCCTCCCTCGACCGAGTGGGGCGGTGCCCTTGTAGATCCCAGGGCAGTGCACCATACCCATAAAGCATTGTGTCCACGGTAGCCCCAGGACTTGGTGGGTGTGTAGATTCATTCTTGTATCAACATCCTCCACATATGTACGTCAATACACAGCACAGCAGCTGAAGCATGCTACTAGCATAGGATGCTGCTGAACGACACAGAGATCACCCTGAACTTCTGACACAATAGGGGGAATGCGCCAGCTGCACCAGCAAAGACAACGTTGCGCTGAGACTGCCAGATGGATGCATCGGCTTAGATTTAACCCCGTGCTTTAAGTGCACTGACTGATGTGCTGTGCAGCCTCAGCCTCAGGGCCCAGCCTCATATGTAGGGCAGTGCACAGTGCCACTGCCACCACAAAGCTGAGCAACAGCCTGTACAGCTGCACCACAGCGCAACAGCTGCTGCAACAGCATCAAGTATGTCACAGCCAAACCTGTTGTGCAGCGCCTAAAACCTGACCCACCTAAGCAGTGACTGCAGTTCCAATGCTTTGGGCGCTTTCCTGACAAATAATATCACTCTGCTGCTATCCTAAACTCCAACAGCTCAAGCTTTCTGCAGCACCGCATGAAACGCCTGGCACAGCTCTGCATACAGACTACCTTAGCATCAAAGAATGTGGCACAAGTTCACCTATCACCATTGGACAAACATCGTGCGTACATCACATTTCTGAGTTCTAGCATTTCGCAGCCATTATTCATGTAGGTTCAGAAAGATACGGTGAGTGACTCAGGACCCTGACCTACAAGCCCCCGCTGCAGTCAACAAACACTGCAGTAAACAAACTGTGCAGCTTACACCCGCTGAAAGCAGTATTGCACATAGGATTCATAGCCACCCACTACACCCAAAAGCGTCTCTCCCATCAGTACTTGCCTGTAATTGCAGCCCACCACTGCGTGTGGCGCCCCACCCCACCTTCCACACCGTCATCAACTCAGCCCGTCACAAACATGTTATTTTGCACATGTGCAGATGCCGCATCAGTAGCTTCGCATGTAACTAGTCCAGCAGGTGCCCCTGCATCAGCGTCTCCAGCTGCGCCAAGCCATCATCCCCCGCCCCACTCCCCCTGCCAGCTGCAGCCGCCCCGCCCTGCTGGCCGCCACAGACGCTCGCACTGCCGCTGCTGCTGTCAGCCAAGACGTCAAGACAGCTGCCAAAGGCGCTACCCATCTTGCTGGCACCACCAGCGGCACTGCAGGCTGCAGATGCAGTCCTCACATGCAGCAGCTCCTCCAAGTGCTGCGCCAGTGTGTTGTCCTCCAAGAGGCCTGCTGATGATGCAGACACAATAGGCAGCAGCGACACAGCGCCAGCACAGCCAAGGTGCGGGCCGCACTCGCTGTTGCTTGCCCTGCTGCTGCCGCTGCCGCTGGCAGGTGTGCTGCTGCTGTTGCTGCACACACTGGCGGCAAACGGATCCGCAGATGCCTCAGCACTGCTGCTGCTGGTGCTCACGCCAAAGCCAAGCTGCACCTTGGTGCTCTCGACGCCACTGCAGCCATCGCTGCTGTTGCTGTAGCCTCTACTGCTGCCAGCTGCTACAGCGCCAAGCAGCGCTGGCTGCACCTCAACAGTAGCAGCAGTCCTCTCTGCAAGCAGCTCAGCAAAAGGGTCCCACACGGCGCCAGCATTAGAGGAAGCTGCCACTGCTGCTGCATTCACAACGCTTATGCCTCCAGCGCTTGCTGCTACTTGCGGCTCTAACGTACGCTGCTGCTGCTGCGGCGGCGGCGGCGGGGGCAAAGCCCTTGCAGCTGCTGCAGCAGCACTAGTAGACGGTGGCTGGCCAGCGCCAGCAATGATGCTGCCGTGTGATGCTCTGCTGCTGCGGGGTTGCGGCGGCTGCGGCAGCGGCCCGGGAGCTATGGACGCCAGAGCAGCCTTCAACTGCAAGTGCTGAGAGGTGCGATGGCTTGCAGCTGCTGCTGCTGCTCCCACTGCAGACCCAGGACCTGCAGTTGCTGCTGCTGTTGATGCAGAAAAAGGCAAGGGCGGCCGAAGGAGCTGCTGTTGCTGCTGCTGCTGCTGCTGCATAACTGCTGCTGCTGTCGAGCTGCTGCCACTGGCAAAGCTGCGGCCTGTTGGCGGCTGCTGTGACGAGTGCGAGAAGCTGACACTGCGCTGCTGTGGTACTACACTTGACTGCTGCTGCTGTTGCAGATGCTGCTGTTGCAGATGCTGCTGTTGCTGCAGGAAGCTCCCGCCATGCTGCTGTTGCTGCTGCTGCCGCAGCTGTTGTGCGCTGCTCGTGCTGTCCCCCTGCAGATCTATCAACTGGGGAGACGCGGGCCTCGCCTGATCAGCAGCAGCAACGCCTGCAGCGCTGCCAGCCGGCACACTCTTGCGCTGCAGTGGGGCCCCGTAAGCATCACTCAGCGGTGCGCGCTGCTGCAGCTGCTGCAGGTGTGAGCTGCCAGGCGAGTAGTGCGGCCCTTGCCCTGCGCCGGCAGTCCAGCTTGCTGCACTGGCCGCGAGGTCCTTCAGGCTGCTGCTGCTGCCTACCCGGCTGCCCACCCTGCTGGGACCTGCAGACAGAGACCCGCTAGCTGCTGCTGCTGCTGCCGCCGCCTCTTCTGCTTCATCCTCCAAGTCATCTTCATCATCAAAGAAGGCTGACGGGTCCAGCGTTGTGCTGATGTGGTCTGCCAGGCTGTCCATGCTGCTGATGGCGTGGCGGTGGCCACGCACAGCAGCAGCAGCCGGCTGCGCCAGGGAGCTGCCGCTGGTGGCAAGGTCAGCTGCAGTGTGACCAAGCAGGCAGGCAGGGCGCCCAGCGTCAAGTGTACAGCATTGAAGCGCAAGCAAGATGACCTGAAGTCCACCACGCTAGCAGACGCAGACGTCAGCTGCCACCTTCCTCCTGCAGGTTGGCTCCGCAGCTATAAGCACAGCAATCACAATTAGCTGGCATGCAGATTCACACGTGTCTGCTGTGACGCACATGCTGCCCTCATGCTGCCAGCAGCAGCACCGCACTCACCCAGGTTGCTGCCCTCGGTGAGGTTCCTGCGCATCTGCCCGGCCCCCACAGCAGCCGATGCAAATGCAGCTGCCAGCTGCTTCAGCCGCTGCACCTCAGGGCTGTCTGCAAGCCCAGACAGGCCGCCACCAAACCCTGAGCCCATACCCGAGCTGCCGCCGCCGAAGCCGCCTGCTGCACTGCTGCTGCTGCCGCCATTCAAGTAGCCAGACAGATGCTGGTGGCTCTCGCTGCGCCGGTGCTTCTTGACAAAGGCAGTGAAGCGGGAAATGCTGCTGCGCATACCACTGCCCAGGCGAGCTGCCAGGCGCTTGCTGCGGTTGTCCAGGTAGGCATTCACCAGCTCCTCAAAAGGATCACCTGAATGCAGCAGCGCCAAAAGTGAACACAGCAGTTACTTGCCTACTGGACAGCAGAAGGTGGCCGTCGCAGCATTTAGAGCGCAGGCAAATGCTGCCGTCTACCTTGCCATGTCCCAAGTGCAGCTGAACAGAACCTGGCAGCTGCCGTCCTCTGCCTTGCAACCAAGCATCCCTCCCTATTATGCCAAAGCAGCGCTTACCGCTTGCTTCAGGCCCCCCAGGGCAGCTTGCAGCCATCTGCAGCCGCTCCGTGATGAACACCTCGTACAGCTGGCTCTGCCGCAGCAGCGACAGGAACGCGCGAGCACGCTCGTTGCGCCTGCAGGCAGCAGCAGCAGCGACGGCGGCTTCGAGGTGTGCGGCAGCAGATGCATGCCAGCAAAGGCACAGCAGTTGCTTCTTGCAGCTGAGGTTGGCTGGCAGATGATGCTACATGTCAGATCACTGCTGTTGCTGCCCAGCAGCAGCCAGCACCTGCAACGCACCTATGAACAGCAACCATGCCGGAGTGGTCAAACCAGAAGCCGTCTCCCTTCAGCGCATCATCCTGCCCCATGCTGCTGCTAGGCGTGTGGCGGCCAGAGCCGCCATCGCTCCTGGCAGAGCTGGGTGCACTGCCTGGCCTGCCTTGCTGCTGCTGGTTGTAGCTGCCAGTGGTGCGCGGGCTGCGTGTGCTGCGCGGTGACATCAAGGGATCTGCTGAGCTGTGCGGCACAGCTGCCGCTGGGCCGCTGCCATCTGCGTAGATGTGGCTGCGGTAGCCGCCCAGCAGCTTGAGGAAGTACCCCTGCATGATGCCTGCAACAAAAGCACACACAAATGCAGGCCAATGTGCTGTCTCCACCAGCACATGAATCACCAAGCACTACAGCAGTGCATGATACAAGAACTGGCATGCTCATGCTGCATCACTAAGTCAGCAGGATGGACCCACACAGATGCCGTTGCTCACTGGTGATCAGCTTGTTGCTCTCTTGCTCTGTGGGGCTGCGCAGTAGGCCAAACGCGGCATGCAGCGCCCCCTCCAGCTGCTCGCGCCACGGCAGCAGCGCAGCATCATCCCGGGGAGAGCCAGACGCAGGCTCACACCTGCCGAGGAGGTACAGCAGCAGTAATCGCCCCTTGCCAAAACAACTTGCAAGCTGGACAATGAGCTAGTCAACTAGAACCTGCATTGGCAGGCGGGCTTGGGGCACCCCAGCAGAAACTGCAACGTGCGGAGCAGCAGTGGCTATCAAACAGCAGCAGCTGTGATAGCAACCAGCTTGCAGGACATGGAAGAGCCACATTTGCCCTAACAATAGCAAAAGTTATGCTGGCTGCCCAGGCGGCTGTTAGGTGACTGGCAGCTGCCCAGGCAACCACCCAAAAAGCTGCTGCAAGGCAGCGCGCCGCACCTGCCCAGGTCCAGGTCGATCATGGTGACCTCATCCATGGGGATGCCCTTGAGGCTGGGCAGCAGCTGCGCAGGCATGCCGATCAGGAAGGGCATGGGCGCAGTCAGGTAGTCCTTGAAAGAGCGCGGCAGCAGCGGCAGGTAGATGTGGTGCCACCTGCGCGTGGCGGAAGCAGTTGAGTGCTGTCAGCATGCAGGCAGCTGCCATGCGTAGGTGTGCATGCACTGCGAGCCATGCAGATATTTGAAAGCGTTGCACCGCGGCAGTGCTCCTGGGCGTCCTGCTTGCGCAGATCTGCATAAGGAGGTCCGCTAGCCAAGTGAACCAACTCACTTGAAGGGGTACAGCAGCGCAGATGCCGCGCACACTGCAGCAGACACAGTGTCCCTGCTCTGGCCCACCAGCAGCACCCGGCGCTCCAGCAGCAGGCTGGCTATGAGTGTTAGCATGGCAGGCACGGGCACATGCCACAGCAGCCGCGCCAGTGACACGCCTGCGTTGCTGACACCATTGCCACAGTCAGGAGGCACCTGCAGCTCCAGAACTTCATCTGAGCTGCAAGTGGCAGTGGCAGGGACAGCAGCAACATGACAACAATAAGCTCAACATCCTGCAGAGCAGGAACAATGGAAGCAGGTGAATGCAGAACATACACATCCTGATGCATGTGCTGCCTAGTCCCATGTGGCACACACTTGTGCCGCAACGCCACACAGGTGCAGCAACTGCTGGCCTGCTGTCCTGCAAGCAAGTTTGCAGCCCAGCAAGCACTGCGTGACTGGCTCAGCGCTGGCATCGGCTACTGCTGATGTGTGCAGCGAGCAGAGCAGCGCAGCCTGCTGAGCAACTGCAACACTCACAACTGCAGTGGCTCATCCCCAACACCTGCACCGATACGCTTGGGTGGGCTAACAGACAGCGGTGTTGGTACCGTTGGCAGCTTGACACTGCAGGAAGAGCACCGGCAGAGGCATCAGGCAGCAGCAGCAACAGGAAGCTTCAGCGAGCGGAGGTCTAGCACTCCATCTACTGTTGCGTTACTGCAAAGGCCCGCTGCTCATGCTGCCACCTGCTGCACTGTTGCTTGTCAGGTGTCACTTACTTATGTAAGTTTTATGCACACTGCGTTGCTTGCTTGGCGGCTGCCTTGTGTCAACAGCTTAGGCTTCAGGCACGGCCAAAGTTGTGATGTCATGTGGTCAATTTCTGCGCAAAACGCACCGTATGACAGAGCCCAGCGCCGGCGTCTGCGCCAGTGCTGCGCTCAGGCTGTCCAGAAACTGCCCTGCGTAGCTGCTCAGTGGCAGCTGCTTGTTCCTGCCCATGTCCAGCAGCAGGTCTCCCTGCCTTAGCAGCTGCTCTGCCACCTCCAGCACCTACAGTTCACAAAGGCCACAGCAAGAGGAATGGCTGTTGCTTTCCTGCAAGAGGAAGGCAGCCAGCCAGCACTGCCAGCAGCAGCTGCTGAGTATGCCAACAGTAGGCATATATGACGGGCCCTGCACGCTGCTGCTGCTGCCAGCTGCTTTGTGTCCTGTAAGAGCTAAAGCACGGCAGGGGCAGCTCACTGCTGTTCACTGCCGTGGATGGGTTGCTGATGCCGATGCAGCAGTGCAGAAAGGCACTTGCCTTGAAAAAGAGCGTTGACCACGAAGCTTCGCACACCAGGCACAGGACCTGCGGGTATCGCAGCTTGCTGCCAAGCCTGGGCGCTGGCGGCAGGAAGCGGCGGCAGAAGCCCTGCACCCTTGCGCCATCGCCCTGCGTAAGTGTGAAGGTGTACTCCTGCAAGCAGAAAGGCGCAGCAAACATGCAAGTGCGCCTGCTTTGGTACTAATGGTTTGCTTGCTGGATGCAATTTGCCCAGCCTGTCATGGCTTAGCGCTGCCACTTGCAGGACAGTGGTGCAAGGGGTTTGTACCGCTTGTACTGCCATCACTGCTGTCATGTGAAGAACCCACGCACCCCTGGTTTGAGTGGCACAGCAGCACATCATTGTATTGCAATGCTGTGCCAGACATACATGTATCATGCTACAAGAAAGGGCGCGGCCTGCTGCGTGCTTGTAGCACCCCAAGCGGTACGCCCAACCGCATATGCAAGGCTCAGCTTTCTGAGCATGTTGTGTGTGCAAGTACCCGTCTGTTGACAGGTATCCATCCCTCTTGTTTTCCTGTCCCCTGCTGCTGCATGCATGCTGCTAGCCTGGGGCGGCCTGAGTTTTGCTGCAGTGCCACCACTTGACTCAACAGCAGTTGCCGCAAGCATACCTCATGTGCCATCCTGTCCTTGAGCGTTTGAGACTCTGGCCCCAACGGCAAACAGAATGCTGCCAGAGCTTCATCATTCACGTGGAATTGGTGCTCGCAGCTGCTGTACTTGCAGAACACCTCTGCTGCTGGCTTTGGTGCTGCCTTTAGGCCCACCACGACCAGCTTGAACCACATTATGTCGTGTACTTGTCAAAATACAACTACGTGCAGCGATTGCCCAACATACTGTTCTTGTCCAACAAACCCTCCTCCGGAGCTTGGGTGCGACGCGTGAACAGTGGCAACGCATGTACAGCTTTTTCAAACTTCTTCAACAAGAGTCAATACGAGTGTGGTGAGAGGCGCTCATCAGCTTTCAGCGGTTTCATAGCTAACAGTCACACCCTTGACACCTGTCAAGTGTTCATCGAGACTCTGATCATCAGGGGGACCCTGATCGGATGAAGTTCAAGCTTACCTGTGACAGCAGACAAATATGCAGCCACTGCTCTCAGCATACCACAGCAGCCTGAAGGAACAAGCAGTGCTCCTTGGACTTGCAGCTGCAAGCCTCTTGTGTGCTGTTGACACTTTGCTGTATCCTGCCGCTGTTTACGTGTCTAGCAGTGGCGCAAACAATAAGCACTGCATCATTTATGAAAGCTTTGGGCTGTGGCGTCTATCATCAGACATGAGTGTGGTCACCAGTGGTGGCCACCATGGGTCGGCAGGCTTTGAGGAATTGTAGCACCAGAACTGCTTGCTGGCAACCTGAACGACGCAAACTTTATGAATTGACATGTATTTCAGTTATAAGTAGCCCCTACCGGGCTTTACCGCCATGAGCACGCCCAAGGTGTACGAGCAGACGAAATGCCGCTTTTTCACATGCCACGGCGAATGACAAGCAAGACACGTGAGTTGACCCTCACCAACCTGCGTAGTTTTCGCTTTAAAGCTGAACCCCTGCCGAGGAGCTTTTTTGTACGAGGTCAGCTGTCCCTGATGATCAGTCACATTGATGTTGAAGTGTGAAGATGGCAGGTTGTTTGCAGCATGAACTGGAGACAAAAGCTATTCATTTCAAAGGCGGTGTTGCTTGTAGCACTCTTCCAGGCAAAAGAGTGCTCGGGCGTGCTGTTGGCAGGTGCTGGCCAGCACTACCAGGTACAATCACTCACTGAGAGCAGCCTGACGCCAGCCATGCGCTAACTTACAGTTCTGACTGCTGAGTGTTGATCCCAGTGCATTTAGAGTCAATTTACTTGCAAGGTTCAACGCTACACTCCTGCTGCAGCTGCAGGAGCATCACAGAGAGCCTCGACCTGTGCATGGGCAGCAACACATCCCATGGCCATGGGCAGCGAGCAAGCGCCGCAATGTTGCTCCTCAACGGCAACAGCAGCAGGATGAGGGGACGCAGCAGCAGCAGCAGCAGCAGCAGCAGCAGCAGCAGCAGCAGCAGCATGCAAAGCAGCTTCAGCTGCGCCGGCCGCAACACCTGCCGGAGGATTCACACTGCTCACAGCCACTCAGACGTTTGCAGCAAACGTCCTATCCTGACGTGCCTATCCAGGACACCTGCTACTCAGTCAAATGCCAACCACCCTGGTACAATGTGACAGCAAACACGACCATCAACGTTGCAACCGGCGCTGTTTACTTGTGGGACATATGTTGGCCTTTATGTGGGTATCAGCCCATGCCACAGGTGGACAGAGCTCACGCAGCAGCAGCAGCAGCAGCAGCAGCAGCAGCAGCAGCAGCAGCAACAGCAGCAGCAGCAGCAGCAGCAGCAGCAGCAGCACAATACCACGCAGCAGCATGGCAGCAATGGTACATGCGATTGCAGTAACTGATGAACTGCACACTGTGAACTGCCGCGCCAATGTGAAACACATGCTCGGATGGAGTGCGCTTCAAGCGCAAGTTGCAGCAGCAGACAGACACCGCTGTAGCGTGCAGCAGCTGGCGTCAATGCCTGAAGGCAATCCAGCACCACCAGCACTGCTTCAGCAGCTTCACGCTGACTGCACTCCACACATGGCTGACACCTGGCGTGTTGTTGAATCCTGTGCTGCCCGCAGTTGTCCAGTATGGCTTCAAAAACACCAGCTTGAGAGTGCACAATGACATCACGGTTGCCACCTGGTGCAAAGGATACGATGGCTCTGTTAAGGTGCCTGCTGGCACCTATTGTGAGGCGCCCCCGCTCATTAATCCAAGCACCGGGACTCGCATGCAGGACTGCTCGACATGGTACACAAACAGGACTTCCGTGATGGTCAACTGCCCCATACAACCCAACTGCTGCAGGGACGCAGACTGCTTCAACATTGATACCAACCCCTTCACCATCAACTTCTGTCCACAGTGAGCTGCTACGCAACAGCGGCAGCAGCAGCCCGAGCTACAAGCCAAACAGTGATAGCAGCAGGATTTGCTGCAAGCCTGCAGCAGTGAGACATGACAGTGCCCATATGTAGCCATCTTGCTCAACAGCAACTTCCCGTGCAAATCATGCAACATGCATACTGCAATGCGCACTTCCAGCAGGCTGTATGCAGCCGTTGCTGGTAGACTGCATCAATGTTTTGATTATGTATCCTGAGCAGTGCCAGCACATGCACATGCAACATTGCTGATGGCGCGCAGCGGTCATGTTTGTCATGTCGGCCTTGGGTGGGCGTGAAAGCTGTCATAGGTATAGCCTACTAAGGCAGCTCACTGTGTTTGCTCACCACCTCCTGTAGGATAGCACCCACTAACGCCTGCGATCAGCCTTGGCCGTTCAAGCATAAGCCTTCAACGTGTGCATTTCCTTTTACAATCCAAACCACCTGGCAGGCCAGCTTATACAGTGAGTGGGCGCTGGTGCAGATCTTATGTGATGTGCTTGCAGCTCCTGGTGAAGCCCCAACTGCTACCAGCAGACGCTGCTAAGGATCTGACACATGTTTGTTTTGAAGTGGTGCATGAGCTACAGATGAGCACACCAACAGCCAGCAACACTGCCGCATACGGCGGTATGTATAACAACACCTGTGGGTGGCTGTATCTTTGCAGGCGTTTGCCCGCCACCTGTCAACTGCACGGGCAACTGGACAGCAGCAGGCGCATGCAATGCAACTTGCAGCAGCTCTGGTGTTGCTGCACGAACCTTCATTGTCACAACACCAGCTGCTAATGGAGGGGTTGCTTGCCCAGCAGCAAACGGCACAGTGCAGTGGCTGCCCTGCAACAACACCAGCCCCTGCAACTGCACGGGCAGCTGGACAGCAGGCGCATGCAATGCCAGCTGCAGCAGCTCTGGTTACTTGACGCGCACCTACATTGTGATGACAGCAGCAGCCAATGGAGGAGCAGCATGCCCAGTGGCCAATGGCACAACAGATGTGCAGCCATGCAACAACACCACCGCGTGTGCGGTGGATTGTGTAGGCAACTGGACAGCAGGCGCATGCAATGCCAGCTGCAGCAGCTCTGGTTTCCTGACTCGCACCTACGTTGTGACGACAGCAGCAGCCAACGGCGGAGCAGCATGTCCCGCAGCCAATGGCACAACAGATGTGCAGCCCTGCAACAACACCAGCCCATGTGCAGTGGATTGTGTGGGCAACTGGACAGCAGGAGCATGCAATGCAAGCTGCAGCAGCTCTGGTTTCCTTACCCGGACCTATGTTATTGCCACAGCAGCTGCTAATGGAGGGGCAGCATGTCCAGTGGCCAACGGCACAACAGATGTGCAGCCCTGCAACAACACCAGCTCATGTGCAGTAGATTGTGCGGGCAACTGGACAGCTGGTGCGTGCAATGCCAGCTGCAGCAGCTCTGGTTTCCTCACGCGCACCTACACCGTGACCACAGCAGCAGCCAATGGAGGAGCAGCGTGTCCAGTGGCCAATGGCACAACAGATGTGCAGCCGTGCAACAACACCAGCCCATGCCCTGTCGACTGCACTGGCAACTGGACAGCAGGCGCATGCAATGCCAGCTGCAGCAGCTCTGGTTTCCTCACGCGCACCTACGTTATTACCACAGCAGCAGCCAATGGGGGAACAGCATGTCCAGTGGCCAGTGACACAACAGATGTGCAGCCGTGCAACAACACCACCCCGTGTGCGGTGGATTGTATGGGCAATTGGACAGCAGGCGCATGCAATGCCAGCTGCAGCAACACTGGTTTCCTTACCCGCACGTACGTTGTGACCACAGCAGCAGCCAATGGGGGAGCAGTATGTCTAGTCGCCAACGGCACGACAGATGTGCAGCCGTGCAATAACATCAGCCCCTGTCCTATCGACTGCACAGGCAACTGGACAGCAGGCGCTTGCAACGCCAGCTGCAGCAGCTCTGGTTTCTTCACGCGCACCTACGTTGTGACCACAGCAGCAGCCAATGGTGGAGCAGCATGTCCAGTGGC
>RWJK01001126.1:91781-110227 GCA_004335835.1 Scenedesmus sp. ARA3 | reverse complement strand
TGATGCTCTGCAGCAGGCCGATTAGGAAGCTGCTGTTTGGCAGCAGGAACTCCCCGCGCGCCAGGCCACGCAGCAGCTGCGCCGCGACCTGCGGGGTGCAACAGCAGGCAGCGGCAGCAGCAGTGCGGCGACATAGTTGGTGGCAACCCTACTTGCTCTGTTCTCCCCAGTCTGCAAAAGATATGTGCAAAACCCTGTTGTGCTTCGCACGTCAGTTGCATGAAATGCTGCAAATAACCAAGCCACCGTTGCAGTTGACACAGCTGCTTGCCGCTGTGCTGGCGACTGAGAGTAGCCTGCTGCTGCTGCTGCCTGGGTCACATGTGCTGCCTCAGCAGGCGCTGCCACGTCAGCGCGCCACGCACCACTTCTGGCGACTGCAGGCGCACGCCCTCCGACACCTTGGCGGTCTCCCAGGGCTGCGGCAGCAGCAGCAGCGGCGGCAGCAGATGTGACAGGATGACATACATCAAAGCATACTGCCAGATCCATATGTGTATGGCAAATGTTCAGCCGGCTGCTAGCTAGCTGAGGTTACTACTAGCCAAGAAGCGCATGCGCTGTGTACAGTTGCTCCCGTGCAGGACCATGCACGCTCGTGCACACCATCTCAACCAGCACAGCCCGAGAGAGCACATAGCCCCAACTGACCCAGCCAATCCTCCTAGCATGAACCCGGCCCATGCTCCCAACGCAAACACAGCACCCGGCGCACCTTGGTCAGGGCCTCCTTGGCGTAGCCTGGCGTGTTGATGTCGGCAGGGTAGGCGATGCTCACACACACCTTGCTGCCTTGCAGCTGCAGCAGCAGCAGCAGCAGCGGCAGCAGCCGCGCACACGTCACCAGGCGCCAGCAGCAGCACAGCAGCTGGGTCAGCACGCATCAGGCAGCACAGCACAACACGGCTGCCAACATGAACCCTGCTGCTGAATCAGCCCACAGCAGCTGGCAGAGTCAAACGTGTACATGTATGCACCGCAGCAGCAGCTGCAAGCGCACCCAGCAGCAGGGACGGCAGGCCTCACCTCGTTCCTGAGGCACTCTGCCAGCCCCCGCACCGCAAACTTGCTGGGCGCGTACGCGGACATACCTATCAAGCCTGCACCCAGCAGCAGCCACACCGCCGAACAACCAGCAGCAGCAGCAGCAGTGGCAAGGATAGCTGGTGTCAGCCCCTGTTATACCAGCTCATACTGCCACGCAGCTGGCACTCCATTTCTATATGCAGCTGGCTCATCAGTCAACCACTGCCTGATGCTCAGCAGGCAGGCAATTCAAAACAGCATAGCTTACATGGAGTTGGCGACATCAACCAGCCTGCTGCTGCTGCTGCTGCTGCCGCCTCACCCATGAGCGCCATGGTGCTGGCCACAAACACGATGTGTCCCGCGTTGCGGCCCAGCATGCCGTCGTACACCGCCTTGGCCGCGTGCAGGCTGCCCAAGTAGTTGAGAGACATCTGGCGCGCAAACATGTCCGGCTCGCAGTCATGGAAGTAGCCTGCAGCAGCAGCAGCAGCAGCAGCAGGCAGTCAGGCAGCAGGCAGCCATGGCCAGTGTGCCGTGCAAGCTGCTTGGCACTGCTCACCATGCCAGCTGCTGAAAGATGTTTGCTTGTGCAGAATTTGCAGTGCTGCAGAGGCTGCAGACTTGCTTGGAACTGCTGATGTGCCTGCTACGGCTAGTCTGTTTGCTGCTTCTAGTCTTGCGCTGCTCCTGCCAGTCCTGCGCTGCTGCTGCTGGTCCTGTGCTGCTGTTGCCAGTGCTGCGCTCCTGTTGCACACGCTAAACTGCAGCTGCCAGTGCTGCGCTGCTGCCTGCCAGTGCTGCGCTGCTGCTGCTGCTGCTGCTGCCGGCCTCACCCAGCTCCGCCATGCCCGCGCAGCAGAGCAGCACGTCCACGGGGCCCAGCGCCGCCTCTGCTGCCTGCACCGCGTCAACCACCTGCAGCCATTGTTGGAAACACAGGTCAGACATGAAACCATTATTGAAAACACAGGTCAGACATGAAAGAACTATTTGCTGCGAAGTATGTTGTTGAGTGCATGCAGCAGACTGTGCCACAGCATGCGTGGTGCTCGCTGCGCAGCATGCTGCAGCACCTCTTACCTGCTTGTACTTGGTGACATCTGCTGAATGATAGTACACTAGCTGCGGCCCTTGCTGCTCATTGCTGTTCTGCTGCTGTTGCTGCTGCTGCTGTTGCTGCTGTGGGTAGCTAGCCAACACTGCAAGCTCTGCTGCTTGGAGTTTGCTGAGCGTACGGGCGACTAGGCTGACCCGTGCATTCTGTGATGCTAACTGCTTTGCTAGGGCTAGACCTAGGCCCTCTGAACCGCCAGTAATCAGGACGTGCTTGTTGGCAAAGGCCATGTGCTGGTGCTTCCACTACTGCTGCTGTTGCTGCTCCTGCTGTTGCTGTTGCTGGTCTTCTGGCTACGGTTGCTGCCGCTGCGGTACCACCTGACTGCAAATGCCGACGCGAACTAATCAATCGTACTTGCAAAAGAAAACTACGTGTTGTGGACTTGTGCCTGGTAGTGAGGATGAAGGAAGGAAGACAAGCTTTCGATGGGGTTGTTCTCAGGCGAACTGACAGGGTTCTTTTGCCGTGCCATTCATGCCAGGGAGCGACAGAACAAGTAAAGTGCGAGTGGTCTTTTGTCTAACAGCAGGTCATTGTGATCAAGACGTCGTGTTTTCTTGGCACAGCATACACACCTCCTGCTGCTAGGTCTCACACTGTACATCAGACATTGGTGACACTGGAGTCCTCCACGCCTAGTAACTAGTGAAGATAACACTTGTGTTGTGGCACTTAATTCAAGTGTGGCTTCATGGACGAGAGGCGTGGAGTGGACATGGTTCGGCTGGAACAGTGAGCAGCAGCATGCTTGCAGTTGCTGCTGCAGTGCCAGCCGTGCCCTCATGTGCTTGCAAACAGCTGAACACCAGCAGATGCCAACGGACCGCACTACGCAGCTGACAACGGCATTGCCCTACCATTGCATGCGCATCAACACAGCAGCTGCGGCAAGTCACTCTGCAGCAGGTTGGGTCGGAACTGCCAGTAAAGGGCTACGCCTGAAAACCTTACGCTCCCCCCAGTGCAGCGCGCATAGCACAACTCAGGTCCCTGTGTGCACTCAGCGGTTTAATCACCCTTTGCTTTCTTCCCGCCTTTTTCTCCTGCAACAACAGGCCTGAGGAGGTGTATGACGTGGAGGAGGTGCTGGGGCGTGATGCCGCCAGCGTGTTCCCCAGCATGCACGCGCAGCTGGACCCCACGGAGCAGCTCAAGGCAGCAGTGGGGGCCAAACGCTTCGTGACAGAGGCAGAGGTGAGAGTAAACCTAGCAATGCAGTAATGCTGCGTGGTTGTTTCGATTGTGCAGCTGTCCCAGTGAGCAGCTCACAGCAGCAGTAGCGGCCAAGCGCTTCATGACAGAGGCAGGAGTGAGGCGGTAGTGAGGCAGGGGTGCTGCTGCTGTTACACTGTGTGGCTGCAGTGGGGCTAGCAGCGAGCGCAGTGCAGTGCTATTACACCAGCAGCAGGGCAGCTTCACTAGAATTAATTTTTAGCAGCACGACCGGCGCAGCAAGTGTGGTGGGGTGTGCGGCTACCTTGACCAGGCAGGCTGACAGCCTGGTTAGGTGCTGCAGCTACAATCTGTTCCTCTGTTGATTTTTCAAGGCATCAGCACTGAACTGTAATTGAATCGCGCATCTAAACAGCCATATGTATGCCAGGGCACAGGTTGCTTGTGCTGCTGGCGGCTGCAGGTGCTGGCTTGCACCCAAGTGTAGTACACTAGGTGCCTGCTGCTGTGCCTGCTGCCGACCACCACCACGCTGCTGCCGTGCCTGTCACCTCAACACAACCAACCTCACCCCCCGCACTCTCAGCTGGAGGAGATCAAGAAGGCTCGCGGGCTCAACGTTGATGACGGCACCGCGTCTGCCGACAAGCCGCTGGCGGAGGTGCTGGCGGAGCGCAAGCAGGCCAAGCAGGACGCCTTCGACGCGCAGTGGAAGCAGATGAAGACAGGTGCGGCTGCGCGCACGTGTGTGGTTTGCCATGCTGAATAAGAACACCAGTGAGCAACGCAGCTTGCATTGGGCAGTGGATGCATAGCAAACCGCCAGACCCTCACATGCTCTACCAGGTTAGGCAGGGCTTCCTGCAGCTACCTTCACTTGTAACTACTGCACAACAATTGCACTCGGCTGCTGCTGCCGCTGCTGCTGCCGCTGCTGCTGCATTACATTGCGCCAGGCAAGAATCGCCCGCTTGATGCTGATGAGTTGGAGTTCTATGACAGCCTGGCGCAGCAGGAGGCTGAGGCGCACCGGCGCATACGGCAGGAGGAGGCCGAGGAGCTGGCTGCCTTCAGGGAGGCGGTGGCCGCAGCAGCAGCGGCAAAGGTGGCAGCAGAGGCAACAGCAGCAGCAGACGCTGCTGAGGGAGAGGTCGATGAAGCAGCAGCAGCAGCAGATGAACAAGCAGGCAGAAGAGCAGTGCTAGGGCGTTCTGGTAGTGGGCCTGGCGTGGCTAAGCCGGCTGTTGGCAGGCTGGGCAGTAAGCCTGCGCTGCCTGTGCTAAAACCGATACTGAAAGTCAAGCCGAAAGGGGCAGCAGCTGCTGCTGGGCAGCAAGGCAATGGCAGCAGCGGCGCTGGGCAGCCGGCACGGAAAGCAGCAGCAGCAGGGGGTTCAAGCCCAGGCAGCAAGCGGCAGCGGCTAGATGATGCAGCAGCGGGGCAGCAGCAGCAGCAGCAGCAGCAGGATGCTGGTGCTGGGCTGGCAGGCTTGTTAGGCGGGTATGGCAGCGGCTCTGATGACTCAGACAGCTGACGCACCCTTGCTGCTGCTTGGCTGTGCAGCGAGACTTTGTAGCATTCATAGTCTTGTATGGCGCATGCCTCCACGCCTTCCCAGTCGCTATATGCCATGTTTGACAGAGGGACGTTCTCAGCACTTGTGATGGCGCTGTGTGTTCAGTACTGCAGACTAGTCTGCACGCACGGTTACACACAACAGGCCAGACTGCTGCCCGGTGGCTATTGACGTACCAGCTGCTCAGGCTCATGACCAACAATATGCAAGGGTGACACAAAGATCGTGTGTATGACATGTGGACACTGCTGGCGCTTGAAAACCCCCACATGTTTCACTGGTGACAGTCAGCGGGGCATCACAACACGCGTGTCAGCCGCACCTCTGCGGGCTCAACCCCTGCTTTCTCCGAATCATCTGCTGCCCAGCCCATCAGCACATCCACACCGTCAAACAGCTGCAGAAGATCGCCCACATCAGCTGCCTTCAAACCCTTTGCACCCTGCAGGGCAGCCAGTGCCCCCACCACAGCGTCCCTGCCAGGCCTGCTGCCAAGCACACGTGCGAAACCCAAGCAGCCGCGCACAAGCGCTGTGTCAAGCTGCTGCGCCCCTGCCAGTCTGCACAGCTGCTGCACTGCCTCTACGTTGCCCTGCTGCATGGCACGCAGCAGCAGCCCCACAAGCTGCACCCCAGCCACCTGCTGTGCAGCAGGCAGCCTGCATACCGCTGCAAACACCTCAGCATGCGCAGCAGTGCAGCCTGGGGGGCCCGGCCGGCAGCAGCTGCTGCTATGCATGACCATGCACTCCCTGCTGCTGTTGTGTATGCCCCACCTCAGCAGTGGCGCCACCTGGTCTGCAGTCAGCTGCTGCACAGCTGGCATGCTCAGCAACAGCTGCAGCACTGGCAAGCAGCCCAGCTGCACTGCTGCAGCAGCCATACCGTACGCTGCTCTGCTGCTGGCTGCTGGCCATGCACGGCACAGCACGCGCAGCGAGCCAGTCCAGCTGCTGACACAGGCAGCATGCACAGCTGCTACCAGCAGGTCAATCTTGACACGGTCATGCACATGAACTACATACTCCGATTTGGCCAGCAGTGCAACCCATGCCTGCTGCTGCTGCGCTGCTGGCAGCTGCTCCAAGGCAGCCTCCAGCAGGCTGTGCACCTCCCACACCTCATCCCACTCTTCATTGTTCAGATCATCTGTACTGCGTGCTGCTGTTCCCCCTGGGTGCAGCATGGCATGTGCGCTACTGCTGGGGAACTGCCCAGCGAGCATCTCCTGCAGCACTGGCAGTGCAGCTTCATCCAGCTCCTGCTGCACCTGCTGCTTGTTATGTAACTTGTCCGCCGCTGGCTGTGTCTGCTGCTGCTACTGCTGCTGCACTCGCGCGCTGAATGGGCTGGCGCTCAGCACAGCATCACCGCTGCTGCATGCCCTCTGCAGCCCTTCCAGTCTCCTACTTTCCCCCAACACCAGCCCCCCCAGATCTGGCACATGCACAGCCTCCGGCAGCTGCAACAGGCCCTCCACAGCAAGGCGCCTGTTGATGCGCACTGCAAGGCGCAGCAGGCGTGGCAGCTCCGTGCACTGATCCAGCTGCTGCATCTCCCCTAGCGCCCACTGCTTCTTGCACAAACAAGCAGCCAGGCTGCCCCTGCGAAGCTGCAGCGCCGCCAGCAGCAGCCTATACTTGCTCACAAAGACTCCGTTGCTGCCCAGCACATCGATGACCCGATGCAGCTGCTGCCTGTCGTCGCTCCTGATTAGGTCGAACAGCACCCTTGACGTGTATTCCCAACCAACGTCAGAAAGCGTCGCCTGCGCAGCCGCTACTTCTGCCATGCTGCTGTTTCTGAGCTGTAGAGCTGTTTCCAACAGCTGCAGGTGTGTGTCCTGCTCAACCCCTGCCACGCACGGCAGGTGCTTCAGCAGCACCGCCAGCGCCCCGGCGTTGCCCAGCTGCGCTGCCACCAGCAGCAGCTCTTCCACATGTTCATGGAGCAGCTCCTCTGCTGCTTCATGCAGGCACAGCACCTTGATCACTGCTCCCGCATCCCGCGTGCCCGGTGATGGGTGCTCTGAGGCTGCAGAGCTCACTGGGACACCTGGGCCCGCATGGCACCACATGCCCTGCATGCCATCGCCAGCAAATGTAGCTTCCAAGATTGCTGCACGCAACAGCTGGTACATGTGCTGCGGCTGCAGCTGATGCAGCAGCTCACTGAGTGCCTCGCCGCTCAGCACTTCCCGCCAAAAACCGCTGCGCACTGCTGCCAGTGCAACAGTCAGCGCCTGCGCGCTGCTGAGCTGCTCAATGCCTGGCAGGTCCTGCAGCAGCCAGGTGCTCAGTAGCTGCCGCCGTGTCACTGCTTCCAGCAGCAGGCTGGTTAGCTGCTGGGCTGTCATTTCCGCTACTGCTGGTAACGCATATAGCAGCTCCAGCTGCTGTTGGCGCGCTGGGTGGAGGTTGATGCTGCTGGTGCAGATCGCGCGATGCAGCAGCGCAGCAACTGTGCTGCTCTGCAGCTGCTCGATGGCTGGCATCTTCAGCAGCTGTCCAATGAGCCTGCTGTGCTGCCTGGCCACTGCCAGCAGCAGCAGCTCATCCAGCAGCTGCGGGCTGACCTGCTGCAGCTGCGCTGAACGATTTGCCAGGAGCTGCTCCTTTTCGGCCTGTTTCCATTGCAGAATCCATCGCAGGATTGATGCTGCGTCATATTGCTGAGTCCTCGCTTGGTCAACCAGCAGTGACATCCTATACAACAAGAGAGCATCCTGTAGGGGCCCAGATGCACGCTCGCAGAGCTGACTGTCACTGCAGACAAGGTACTCCGCAATTGCTGTGGCTGCTGCTGCATCCCGCTGGTTCACTGCTACCCGCAGCAGGTCCGGTATGTGTGAGGGGTGCATGAAGTACATGTGCCAGGGCACGCCCACATCCTGCACACACCACAGAGAGCGTCCTCAGTCAGATAGGGTACGAGATTGTGTGCATCATCAACATCCGTGTGTTGAAGGTGCTTTTCGAAGCACAGCAAGCTGACATGCAAGTAGGCTTGCATGCGCACTGATATTTGGAGCGCTTCACTGAAGCTGCTTCATGCAAGCTGCACAGTGTAAGGAACAAAGCTCATGCACATAGCACACATGTGTGTAGAATGTGTGCAACAGTCACCTAAAGCTTGGTGGATCCTCTAACAATTCCAATGCCAGTTACATTTGAACTGAAGGACTCAACAGAAGCCGTAGAGTGCCTCAACATACTTCTGCACATGCCCGCGAACAAACATGTGCCATGTTGACAGCAGTGGCTGGCGGGGTCTGCAGCAATGACAGCAAGCCACGTACCGGGCCATCGACGTCGAATAGGTCCAGCAATCCCAGCAAGGGATCTTGACGGTCGGCGCGGTATGCTGCTCCTCTTGCTGTTAATTCATAAAGTGTGCCTGCTGGGCTGCGTAGCTGTGCTGCAAGGCTGGCTGTTGGTGGTGGTAACTGCAGCCGTGCACATAGCCATGCCTCTGCGCCTGGCTGCTGCTTGAGCGCAGCTGCCCTCACAGCAGCGTCGGTAGGACGTACACCAGCTGCTGTCAGCATGCACGCTGCTGCCCAGGGCACATTGGGCATAGCCACCACAGCAGCAGATTGTGCTGCGAAGTCCTCTTTCCCAGCTACGCCGCACAGCCACTTGATGCTGCTCATGTGCTGCTGGTGCAGAGGCGATGCTGGTACTGCTGCTGCCTGTCGCAACAAGGGCAGCAGCAGTGCCTGCAGCTGGTGGGTGCAGTGTGCAGCACATAATGCTCTGCAACGCTTGTTTACTGCACTCAGTTCAGCCAATGTGTACACCGAGTGGACATGGGCCACAACTAGGTCGAGCACAGCTAAGGAGGTGTCTTCCTGCAGCTGTAAGCTCAGGCGCACCATTGTCAGCTGCTACTGAGTTTCAGATCAAGAAATCGTTTATCGTCGTTGCGATCGGGCAAGATGAGCTGGCTGTCCGCGTGCCTCGCTACGACACTGTCATGTTCGGATTTGAAAGCAGATCTGACAGCGGCAGACGGGACATGTGCCAAACCGTCGCGTCTTACAGTAGATCTGTCTCCAGCACTCATTCCATACACAAGAGCACCAGTCTGTACAGTGAGAGGAGTCTGAGCACTCCATCCAGCTGTCCAACTTGCCATGTGCAAGGCGCCTTGGTAAATTGGAGCTGCGCTTCTCTAGTGAAGAACAGCTGCGACTGATAAGGGACAAGGCTCCTGTTATATTATATGGAAAAGGCCAGTTACAAACTTCATACGCTAAGGCTACGTGCATAAAAACCTGCTTGGAGAAGTGTGCAGTCATGACTGATCAGTGCTGTTGGCATGCGCATGCCATGCAACGCTCAGCACTATCTGCTCCATGGCCAGACTGTACGGCACATACATGAGCTGACAAAACTTTTGCGCTGCAACCAGCTGTTGAGAGAGGCGGCCATAACTTGCCCTTGGCATCTGTTCAGTATACGGCGCCTGGTCATCACATATAGCCATGCTGCACCGCTGCGCTGCCGCTGTGTGGCCACCACACCTGCAGCGCCTAGCCGGCAGGGCAGACCCAGCCGCTGTGATGCAGGGCCCACAAGTGCTGCAACATAGATTCATCACGTCGCCGGCCGCTGCTGCTCCTACTGCTGTGATGTGCCAGTTTCGCCCGCAGCTGCAGCCGCAGCCCACCGCAGCCGCCTGCGGGTCATCACGCCACCCGCAGCACCAGCTGCCAGCAGCGCTGCACCACCAGGCCCGGCTGGCCCAGTACCTGCTGCTGCTGCTGCTGCTTCTGCTGCTGCTGGGTAGCCACTGCTCGATCCAAGCCTGTCTGGCGCCAGCTTTTCTGGAGTGATGGGCTGGCTCACATCTACGAAAACCTGCTGCTCTGGCTGCTGCTGCTGCTGGCTGGCCTTGCTGGCCACCACACCCACAGCTGCAGCAATCGTGCCAGCAGCCACAGCAGGAGCAAACACATTCACCCCGACATCTGCAACAGCAGCTACAGCAGCACCAAGTGGGCTGGAGAGTGCCCCCACCTTCTGCGCCTTCTTGGACGGCGCCCTGCCTGCTTTCTTGGCTGCTGCTGCTGCTGCTGAGGTGCTGCCGGCTGGCCGCTTGGAGGCTGGCAGCGGCAGGCGCCACATGTAGTAGCAGCCCAGCGACCTGAAGGGCTGCCAGTGCTGCGTGAGTGCCTGCATCTCTGCAGCGCTGGGCTGGTGGGGCAGGCCGTTGAGGTGCGCCAGGCCCTGCAAGTACAGCAGCAGCATTTGTAGCAGCAGCACTGAGGATGCGCAGGTGTCGGTGCAGTGCAGTGGTTGGTGGTGTGAAGTCTGAAACAGGCGAGGCCACTGGTTGAAGCCTTCAGGGTGACAGCGCAGAGGCGGCATGCCTGCACTTGGTGTGCGCCTCGAAACACGATAATGTTTGTGCTTTGTGGGTGGTGACTTTTGGCCTTTTCTGGTGTGGGGGCGCTGAAGATGCAGCCAGCAGAACGGCCCCAACCATTACATGCAAGCTGGCTTAGGGTGCTCCTGGCCTCCTCAGCCCACCTTGCGCACAGCCAGGTCCCCCACAGGCAGCACGTCAGGCCGGCCCAGGTGGAACATGGCAAACATGTCCACGGTCCAGGGGCCAACGCCGCGCACAGCAGTCAGCGCTGACAGCAGCTGGGCATCAGAGGCACCTGCCAGGCGGCGCAGGGGGAGGAGGCAGGATCAGCAGCAGAATCAGGGGATGGCATGACGGACGCTGCAATGGCAGCCACTGCATGCTGCGCAACTCGTGATGGGACAACAGGTGCGCTGCTAGCACTAGACAGGGGCAAGCCAAGTGCAAGAGGCACATCAGGTACCTGCCACATGTGAATGTACTGCTGCAGTTGCTTGTTGTACTGCCGACTGTTCCCAAACCAATTAACAACAGCAGCGCCATACCTGTCAGCAGCTCGTCGCTCAGCCGTCCGTCCGCAAAGTGTGCAGCCAGCTCCTGCAGGTAGCTGGCCTTGCGCTCTGACAGCCCGCAGCCGCGCAGCGCAGGCTGCGGCGCCGCCAGCACAGCCGCGGGCGTGAGCGCGGTCTCATCAGGCACCTGTGCAGCGCAGGGTGAGTTGGGTGGCACACAGCTGGGTGAGGCAGGTGGGGCTGGCACAGTGACAGACTGCAGGAATGAGGATAAACTGCAGGGCTGTCAAAACCGCCGCCGCAGACACACAGCCAGGCACAGCTGCGGCAGCAGCATACAGCCCAACACGATGTTCCAAAACACCAGAAGCATTGCACAAAATCCTAGTTGAGCAGCAGGCACGCACCCCGCACACAGCCAGGAACCGGCTGTAGATGGCAGCAGCTGCGCTGCCTGCCAGCTGCTGGTACAGGATGGACTTGGCCAGGCTCACAAAGCAAGAGGAGGACTTGGACAGCAGCCGCTCGGGAGGGCCATGCTGCGCTATGAGAGGCGCAAGCCCTGCAGCATCATGCATGGCATGTAGCGCAGCACTGTTGGATGCGGAACTGCATGCAGCTGCAGAGTGACCAGTAGCTGGTTGTATTGTACAGTGCAGAATAATCACCATGGCATCATGGCACAATTCATAAGGCAGCATGAAGTATCAGGTAGTCTCAGTGCTTACTTGACTGCATGCATGGCAACGATGAACACAGCGGCAGCAGCAGCAGCAGCAGCAGCACAGCCTGACTTACTTGGATCTGCTACTGCTAGTTGCTCCGTGGCGGTTCTGATGATTTCTACCGTCGAGAAGGATGACATATTTGTCAAAGCCATGCTTGCGGTGGCGAGCGTGCGTCACTGCTCCGCGTTCAGGTTCGCTTTGCTGTGACCTTGAGCTTGAGCAGACACGGCGACGACAATGAAGTTAAGCTGATGAAGATTAGTCACATAGACGCTTGTTTCTTTTGTACAGGCAATGCAGTCAGCAGAGCTGTGCCACTGTCTAAGCAGGCTCTCAGAAGAAGACTTGCTCAGGTATAACAGTGTAAGACGTCACACACAACTTCCTGCCCGCTGATTACATTTACCCCTGCAAGGTCTAAAGTCCCAACCCCATACGGCAGGTGATAATGGGCTGGCACATGGTGCCAGCCAGTACGCTGCTCAGTCACCTCCGCGTGTTATGACAAAACCGTCGCAAGTGTCATCACCCGCATGTCAGGCCAGCACCCTGGCAGCCTGCCAGCATACCGCAGTAAGGCTGGAACAAGAATTGCCTTGTCCGACGTAGAAAACCAGCACACGCTGCTGGGCCAGTCTGTGCAAAACACAGCCCACACAACCATACACCACTGTGCACCATCCTGCTGTACACACCTCTCCTATGTGCAGAACCTGCGCTACCATCACCTATATATGTGCAAAAGCTATCCTGCCACCTACTCGCCTACAATATCTATGCCCCACATCACCCTCATTCCGCTCAGCATCTGCACAATTGACGGCACAGCCAGCGGCAGCCGCGGTCCCATGCAGACAACATCTGCGTGCCCTTGCCTACGGCTGCTCCTGCACCAGGCACCTGCGTGCCCCCTCAGCCTTTCCAGGGCTTGGCCTGCTGCTGCTGGGCTGCTGCCCTGCCGCGCTTTGCTGCTGCCCCGGACTGCACCTCATCCTCCTCTGCAATGGGGTTGAGCCCCGCGCCGTTGGCGGCCTGGGCAGCAGCAGCAGCAGCAGCAGGAACAGCAGGAGCATATACATCAGACAAAATCCGAGAGGATATTGAAACTCCAGCACCCGTCTATGTACACAGCCCTCACAACAGCGACTTGTATGCTGGCTTCACTCACCAGCATCCTCTTTGGCCAGCATTACGGCACAAAGCAAGCCCACTCATTTGCATGCACAGCGCAGTAAACAGGCAATCCTCTGCAGCCGGAAGCAAAGCCGCATCCTCAAGCTGCGCGCTCACCTTGGCTACAGCACTGCGTGTGCGCTTGTTGCTGCCCACGCTACGGCTGGGTGCCGTCACAACAGATGTGTCCCTGCTCCCCTGCACAGCACAGAAGCGCACGCTTCAGCGGCAGCCAGAGCACACGCGGCAGTGTTGAAAATTTACAGCTGTCATGCTGCGTCGGATTTTTCTTTGCTTGCAATGTATGCATGCTGCACCATGGTGCGCCACAGCCTGCGCTGTCCCCTGACTGACGATCGTGCCCACCTCTGAAACCTGTGAGCGGCTGCGCGTCATGCGAGCCGTGCCATCAGCAGCAGCAGCAGCAGCCCCGTCAATAGGCTGTGTGCTGATGGAGGTAGTCGACTGGCGGCGCATGCGCGGCCTGCCGCTGCTCACGCTGCCACCGCCACCGCCATCATCCTGCGACGCTGCCTGCACACTGCCACTGCGCGCGCTGCGCCTGGGGCCTGCACTGGCGGTGCCCGGTGCTGCTGCTGCTGCCGTTCCTGCAAGGCCAGAGTGGCTGCTGGTGGGAGCAGCACCCGCAGACCGCTTGCTGGTCCTCGGCTTCTGCCCTGTGCCAGTTGCTGCTGCTGCTGCTGGCAGCAGGCCCAGCACTGCAGGCGCTTCCTCATCAATGGGCGGCAGTAGCATGCCACCTGCTGCCTGCATGGGGTGGGCTGCTGCCTGCAGGAGTGCTGCCCCCTCACTAGGAAGAGGCTCAGTGCCGCCATCCTCACTGCCTGCATCATCCACATCTGTCGCCACTCCTGCAGCCTGTGCTCTTGCTGCTTCGCCAGCGTGTGCTGCCTCCAGGTCAGCTGCAGCCTGCTGGAGCTGCTGCCGCAGCTGCTCCTGACTGGCCTGTGCGCTCTCCAGCTGCTGCTGCAGCTCCAGCTGCGCTGCCTGTGCGGCTGCCTGTTCTTCTGCCCTCGCCTGTGCTGCTGCCTCTGCCGCTAGCCGGAGCTGCTGCACCTGCTGCTGCAGCACGAACTGCTGATCGCTGCCTGGCTCTGCTTTGATATCTGGCTGCTCGCCCCGGTGCTGCACAGCTGCCTGCAGCTGTGCCTGCACGCTAGCCAGCTGTGTGCTTGCTTGCTCTACCTCAGCCCGCTTGGCCTGCAGCGCATCATCCAGCTGCAGCAGCTCCTGCTTTGCTGCTGCCAGCTGCTGAGCTGCTGCTGCAGCGTCAGCTTCTAGCTGCTCCTTGTTCTGCTGTGCAGCATCAAGGTCCTGCAAGAGAGCAGCATGCTGGTCTAGCAGTGCAGCAAGCTTGCTCTCTGTGCCTGCCTGCTGCTGCTGCACCTGCTGCAGCTGCTCCGCTGCTTCCTGCAAGCCTGCTAGTGCAGCCTCATGGCTGCTGCGGGCCTCCTGCAGCTCCTGCTGTGCCGCCTCTGCCTCCTCCTGCAGCCTTTCTAGCTCCTGCTCAGCCAGCTGCTGCTGCTCCTGTGCTTTCTCTATCTCACGATGCGTGACTACTAGCAGCTGCTCCGCTGTAGCCACCTCACCCTGAAGCGCTGCCTTCTCCTGCTCTGCTGCTGCTACATCTGCTAACAGCTGTGCTTTGGCATCCTCTGCAGCTGTGATGTCTTCCTGCAAGGCTGCCTGTTGCTGCTCTGCAGCAGCAACTGCTTGCTGCAGCTGCTGGTGGGTGCTCTGTGTTGCTTCTAGCTTCTGCTGCGCTGCTGCTATGTCTTCCTGCAGGGCTGTCTGCTGCTCCTGTAGCTCGCTGTTGCGGTTGGTTGCTGCCTCAAGCTGCTGCTGCTGCTCCTGCAAGCTTGCGCTGGTTGCTGCAACTTGCTTCTGCTTGGCTTGCAGCTGTGATGGCATCACAAGCAAACAGTGCATGACAGGCAAGAAAGAAACTGTTACTATCATTGCCTGGCCAAATGCTTGCATGTGATGTATCGTCATGCAGGCGGGTTCAACTGCTACTGAATGTTACTGTTGCAACAGCACTGCTGAGCAACTCCTGCTGGCTGCTGTAATTCAGCAGGCACAGCATCAACACCTGCAGCTGCCTCGGTACACACAGGGCCGTCCTGCCCACCGCCAGGTCCCAGCCAGCAAACGAGTCGCAACAGTTTCATACGGCCCTCAACTTGCTTGCAGGAATGGCAGTAAACCCACCATCGCAATTGTTTGACAAGGCCAGTCCTGCTGCTCCCTCACCTCCTGCACTGCATGCAGCGTGGATGCATTCATGGTCGCCAGCTCGCCATGCGCCTGCTGCAGCTCTGCGTTGGCTTCTGCCACCTGTTGCTTCACACCGCGCAGCTGCGCCAGTGCCTTGTCAATGTTGAGGTTGAGCTGGTCCAGCTTGATGCGCTTCTGCCGCTCAGCCGGGTTGAAGCCTGCACTGGCTTGCGTGCCAGCTGCTGCTGGGAAGCAGCCAAACATCGCTGAGCCAGTTGCGGGCTGGCGCATGTCATTCCTGCAAGAGCCAGACACCAAGCAGGAGTCAAGAATGCGGTGAAGCTGCCATGCGCTGCATGCAGCTAGAAGCAGGCATCTTGTGGGCTGCCTGTGGGTGAGCAATCTGCTGCATACCCTGAAGGGTATGACCAGTGCTTACCGCGCCGCTGCAGATGAAGCCACCCTCAGCTGCTCCTGCAGCTGTGCGATGTGGGCCTCGTGTGATGCGATGCGTGTCTCACAGTCGGCAGCCGCTGTAAGGAACCTCTGCAAGCACACCAACATCAACCAGTTCAGCCAACACGGGTGATGCAGTGCTCAAACAGCACTGCAGCTGCTGGTGGCAGGGCCGCCTCACCTGCATAAAGCCGTCAACGTCCTCTCCAGGTTCCATGTAAACCTTCCAAAATCCTGGCTCCTGTAGCGCGTGCAATTAAGGGATGCAGGCTTTGCAGCTGTCAGCAGCACAACAGCATCTGTACCTTTTGAGGGCAGCAGGAGTACTCACCACCATCTTGTCCCAGATCACAGTGCAGATGATTACAATGACGAGGGCCAATCAAAACTTGCTGCGCGAGCTGGCACGCGCGCCACGGTCCGAAATCGAATGCCAGAAGAACCGGGCCACAGGGCAGTGTGCGCACACCCAGTGCCCCAACATAGAGGAATCCCAGTCAGATGAAAATTGTGTGAATCCTGCAGACCTTCTTGCTTGAAATCCAGCCTGTGCTCTCGCCGAACTTTCAAACCCTGCATTACCGCCCTGTTGTGACATTGACAGTGACAAGCCACGAGTGCTGTTGCACGATTGTCGTCAAAGATGACTGCAGATCAACGCTCACATGGTGGATAGTTCCTCTCGTCAGCCTGAGAGTCTGGAACTTCCCATGCTGAGCATCTGCACTGTGGTGGTGCTGTGTACACAGCACATGTGGTGCTGACTGACCTCTTGGCTGGGTTACGTGCATTGCTAGCAGCCCCACAGCACAACTGCTGCAGCACGTGGTCAACACTACTATCACCACTACTACATCCAATATAAAAGCCCATCGATGTGCAAGTCACAGGCAGTACGACAGTACTGCCACAGCTGCCGCTGCAACGTTGACTGCAGCCTCACTCTGTCACTGTTGATCTGCTCTGCAGCAACCCAGGCCTCCTTCCCCCCGCCAAGCAGCAGCTTCACAGACGACTGACAGCAGCACCTGCTGCGCTGCTGCTGCTGCTGCTCCGCACAGCGCAGCAGCTCAGCGCCGGTGTGCTGCTGCCAGCCACGCCTCCTCTGCTTCTATGAAGCTGTAATAGCGCTTCACGTCGGCGTCACACTTTGGCGCACTCATGTTCACCACCTGCAGCCACAGGCAGCATGCATGCACGCATGCAGTACAACTGATAGATGAAGAATCCATTGACAGCAGTTGCTGCTAACCAATGCACGAGATGAAGTGGAGCATCACAGCAATCATACATTGACAACACACATCCCACCCATCACTATCCCACACTGCCGCACCTGCAGCCCACCAGGCTGGGGCAGCGGCTCAGCGCAACATACACCCCGGGCATTACCCCCGGCCCATAAGCAACCCTCAGGTGCTTACGCACATGTGGGTACCAACACCGCGGTGCTGTACAGCTTGCCCAAAAAGTGAATGCCAGAACTTCCCAACAGACGCAAGGGCCCCACCCACCTGCAAACCAGCCAGGCTAGTGCAGCGGCTCAGCGCCACGTACACCATGCCGGGCCCAAAGGCCTTCTCCAGGTGCACCGCCAGCTTGCCCAGGCTCATGCCCTGGCTGCGGTGCACCGTCAGCGCCCACGCCAGCCGCAGCGGCAGCGCGGTGCGCGTTAGCCGCAGCTGCTCGCCGTCCCCAGGCGCCCTGACGCGCCTGCGGGGAGCGTTGCGTCTGGGAGGACAGCATTGCACATGCGCAGCAGCAGCAGCAGCAGCGTCAAGTACTGACATCTGCATTGTGTATTGTGCCTTGGCAATCCCAAAATGCTGAAGTCATTCTTGACTCACCTGGGGGCGGGGTGGGGGAGGGAATGTTGGACATGCACAGCGGCAGATTCAGGTGACAGCACTGGCAGTACATGGGCACACATGGTTTCAATGCAATGCCTGCTGCACACTCGCTACACCCCTGCCTACCTGCAGCACACCCGCATGATGGTGCTCACTCTTCACAAGATCACTCACATGCTGCACATTGTCATCACCCAAGCAGTAGAAGTAAGAAGAACAAGTCAAAGAGTAACATCATCATTCCGCAAATGATGCAAACTCGCCACACCGCTGCTGGCTCCCCACCCATCCACGCACCTCGTGAGGCTGTGCGTCACGAGCCCAACGATGAGCCGCTGCGGCACCGCACCGGGCTTGTCAGCCTCACGCGGCGGCAACTGGAACTTGACGCACGGCAGCTGCAGCGTGCCGGTGTGATTGACCCAGCTACAGCCAGCACAGCAGCAGCAGCAGCAGCAGCAAACCATTGGCTGCCAGCAAAAGATGTGATGTGGGAGTGTGGTTGCATCAGCTGCAGCCACGAATGGAGAGCAGGGGTGCCAGAAAAAGCAGAGCAGATGACGGGAGACTCTCTCATTGGATGTGCGGCTGCCTGAAAAGGGGCCCTCATGCACGTGCCGCCACTTGTGCTGCTGCTGCTGCTGCTGCTGCTGCTGCCTCCGGCGTGTGGTGTTTTGTTGCGCGGCACGGACGCCAGCACCTAGTCTACGTCATAAGAACACACTAAGAGCATGCAAGGTGCAAGCACATGACACAACAGATAATTTGCGCAGCATCACTCACATGAGGGCCTCCTGCATCTGCCGCCGCTTCCAACTGGGCATGCTATCACGCAGCTCGATGCTGATGCCCTGGGGCGCCTCAGGCAGCCTCACTCTCCGCACCCCGGGCCGCTGCCTGCCCCAGCAGCCCTGGCTGCAGGGGCACAGCGGGTCACCACATACGCCTGTGTGCGGCTGCAGCAGCAGCCACCGTAGCGGCAGCGGCAGCAGCAGCAGCAGAAGCGGCCAAGGAAGTGCGGTCAGGCCAGCCGTCTGTGCACTTCGGACAGCAGCACAAGCCGGCATTTGAGAATATTTGATGGGGTGGTACATAGGCGTATTACAGCAGCGACTGTGGACAGCACACTAGCAGCATGTGGTGCTGTGCATGTGCCGTGCATGTGCTGTGCATGTGCTGTGCATGTGCTGTGCATGTGCTGTGCATGTGCTGTGCATGTGC
>RWJK01001126.1:58849-91702 GCA_004335835.1 Scenedesmus sp. ARA3 | reverse complement strand
TGCATGTGCTGTGCATGTGCTGTGCATGTGCTGTGCATGTGCTGTGCATGTGCTGTGCATGTGCTGTGCATGCCTTGGCATACCTGCTGATCACTGTACCGTGGCAGTGTGCCAGCTGCAGGTGGTGGAGGCGGCGGGGGCGTGGCAGGAGCAGCCCACTGCTGTTGTTGCTGCTCCTGCTGCTGCTGCTGCCAGGGCTCGCTAGGCCAACCGCCTTCATTACTGCTATCCTGCTGCCATGCATGCCCTTGGGGCTGCTGCTGCTGCCACCCCTGTCGCTGCTGTGAAGCATCTGGCGGTAGCAGGCCCTCCTGCATACACACAGCAGCAGGCAGAGCAAGCCCAGCATCAACCGTGCTGAGATGCAGCTCGCAGCTGTAGCACAACAGACTGGCATGTACAAACTTTGGCTGGCTGAGTGTAAGGGATGCAGTGCGGCAGGTACGAGCAGTCGGATCACTGTACTAGTACTGCTTTATCAACTGTGTTTGCATGAAGATGGATGTGTTGATGCTGACCAAGCAGCATGCAATCAAAGCAACGGGCTCAGCCGTTCAGCCACTGCAACAACTCTGACAGATTCTCACACGTCCCAGTGTTGCCCACCGCTGGCGTTATAACAATGGGCCGGGAGCTCGGCTACTGTGCTGGCCGAACGTTATGCATGTGCAGGGGGCAGTGCAGCTGACACCCCCGCCCCGCCAGCACGGTCACTGCTGCAGCAGATGCTCGCTTGTGTGCTACAGCTGCAGTTGCAAGCTGTATGACAAGCGGCAAGCACGCCTGCACAGGCGTGCTGCTGCTGCTGCAGCAGCCGCTGCTTGGGCCACTGCGCTGCTGCTGCTGCTGCAGCAGCAGCAGCCGCTGCTTGCTGCTACCGCTGCAGCAGCAGCCGCTGCTTGCTGCTACCGCTGCCTCACCTGCTGCAGGTACTCCCTGATGCTCACAAACTCCTCCACCACGCCTCGTGTGCCATTAGCTAGGCCAGCTGGCACGTTGAGGTTCCACAGCAGCACCACCTGCGACACACATGTGCATTGCACAGCACAGCTGAGTCAACATCAACATCAACCCAGTAACATCCACAGCAGCGCCACCTGCACCACGGGGCGGGCAACTCAGCACAGTACACAGCATCTTCGACACTGCATCAGGCAGTGACTCAACCTCTGCTTCTGAGAGGATGAGCTTAGGGTTCAGGTTTCAGCAACGGCCCCGGCCAACGCACCTGCACCTGCGGCCTGAGCTGCAACACCTGCTGTGCAAAAAACTTTACGGTTCTAGAGGTTTCAGGCTGTTGCAGTGTCTCAGGCGTAGACACCGGCCCACCTGCGCCTGTGGCTTGAGCTTTAGCTGCTGCTGGGCATTTGTGAAGCCGTCCAGCTCTTGTGTCACTTGCGCTGCTGACAGCAGGCCAGGGTCAGGGTCGGCCACCCTGTCCGCCTCAGCCAGGCGGCATCGGTCAATGCAGCACAGCCTGAGCTCGGGGCCGGGCAGCTGTGCATAGGCCGCCTCATTCTTTCGGTCCACCTGCACGTGAATTGCAGAGGCAGCGCAGCAGTGCGCTGCCTTTCATGCAGGGCACTTCGCTGCAGGAATGCAGCTGCTGCGGCTGCCGCTCGCCAGCCTGTTGTTGGGGAGCAGCTCAGTGGGATGGATGGGAAGTAACCCTACAGCATTTACCCTGTACCCTCACCAGCTTGTTCTTGGGGAGCAGCTCCGTGGGCAGTATGCCGTCGTCAGTTGGGAGGGGCCGCTGCAGGCGTGCCAGCAGCTTCCGCGTCTGCGGGGTCAGCAGGCCCTGCCGCACCTCCCCCAGCATGGCCAGCAGCTCCGGCTCATTCTGCAGCACACCAAACACAGATAATGGGTTTTGTAGTTGAGGGCTTTAGGTTTCAGGGTCACCAAGCAGCAGGCCCTGCCGCACCTTGCCCAGCATGGCCAGCAGCCCCGGCTTGGTCTGCAGCGCAGCGGCAGGTGTGGTTGAGGTCTCACTTCAGAGAACACAGGTGCAGACCTGCACCCGGCATGGCCAGCGATCCCAGTTTGTTCTTTTCTGCAGCACAGCGGCAGGCTTAGAAACCCTGCCTCAAACAACAGGCAACGTAGCTCACCTGTCGGAAGGGCTGCCGCAGCACCACAGGCTGCAAGCCAGCAGCAGCCCAGGCAGCGGACTTGAAGCAGTAGCTGCCAGCCCGGGGAGCCTCACGCCACGCCGGCAGTGCAGGCTGCACACCGCTGCTGCTGCTGCCGCCCGCTGCAGTGCTGGTGAGGCCTGGCCTCACAGGTGACATGCCAGGCTGCTGCTGCTGCCTTGATGCCAGACCTATGCTGCTGCCGCTGCCATTGACACCCGGCAATGGTATGTGCACTGAGGCAGGTGACATCCCATTGTCCTGGGCATAGACGTTGCCTGTGGGGATCCGCCAGAAGGGGAAGCCTCCACTCTCTGCATATCCCAAGTCCCTGCCAAGCACTTTGTCTGACTGCTGGTGGGCTGCTGCTGGTGATCTTGAAACAGCTGCTGCTGCTGCTGCTGCTTCTGGATCTGGGCCGAGTAATGCAGGCTGGCCACTGCAGCTGTCCAGTGACTGCCTCAGCAGACCAGATGAGGGCTGCAAGGAATCACCAGCTGCGGCAGCAGCAGCAGTACCCTGCAAGGCGTGCAGATGAGCTGCTGGGCTGTTGGCGTGCAGTCTAGGCAGCAGTCCTTCCTTAGCACCAGGCTCGTCATCACCTGGCAGCGGTACGCCAGCTGCTGCTGCTACCTCTGCTGCGCGTGTTGCTGCACCAGCGTCATTGTGTCTCTGCTGCCGGCCTGTCACACCCACCCCAGCTGCAATTTCTGCCTGCTGCTGCTGCTGCTGCAGTTCTGCTTCTGCTGCCAGCATTGCAGCCCAATCGTCTGCATCGTCCTCAGCATCATCAGCATCCATATCATCCTCATTCTGCACAACTGGCTCCACCTTGACAGCAGCTGCTGCTGCTGCTACACCCCTGCTACTGCTGCTTGTCTTTCCTCCTCCACCTCCACCGGCAGCACTAGCCTCACTCGCAGCTCCCAGCAGCAGCAGCTGCAGCCCTAGGCCCTTGCTCTTATGCAGCAGCAGCTTGTCACCGTGGATGTCTTTCCTGCTGTCCAGCAGCTGCTGCACATCATCCGGCAACTGCCTTGCCGGCTGTCTAGCAGCAGGGATGCCCAGCGCACGCAGCTGCTGCGGAGTGAGATGCTGCGTCATGCGTTGCAGCAGCGGCTGCAGCGCTTGCTCCTGCGGCGACAGCGCTGCTGCTGCTGCTGGCTGCTGTAGCAGGGCGCAGCTTGCTAACTGCTGCCTGTCAGCATCACATGCTTGCTGCCGCTGCTGCTGTTGCAGGGGCTGCATTGTGGCGTCAGAGTTGCCCTCATCAAGCAGCTTTTGCTTGATGCCTGGCCGGCAAAGCCTCTTGCTTGGTGAGCCCTGGATGTGATCAGCATAGAGGGGCTGCTGCTGCTGCGGCTGCAGTAGTGGGTTGCTGAAGTCGCTACCAGCCAAAGCACCCGCAGCAGGGTATCCAGCTGCAGAAGCAGCAGCAGCAGAAGCAGCAGCAGCAGCTACCACTGCTGCGCCGTTCCCGCTGCTGCCAGCAGCAGCACCAGCACTGCCAGCTGCAGCTGCTGCTGCTCCTGCTGCTGTAGCCGCAAGCCGTGCGCGTGCCCTGCTGCTCCACGCTGCACGCTCCGCAGCTGTGAACGTCACAAAGCCGGGTGGCAGCGCCGCCATAATGACTGGCACATTTGGCGCCTCTTCATCATCGCTGTTGTCAGCAGCATCTGGCGCCTTGCGCTTTTTCTGCCTGCTGCCGCCACTGCCAGCGCCTCTGCTGCCGTGACCCCTGCCACTGCCACTGCCCCTCGCAGGGGTCCTGGCTGCGCCAGCACCACTCCTACTGCTGCCACTAGCAGCATTCCAGCCACTGCGTGCACTGCTGCCGCTGCCCCTGCCGGAAGTGCTGCCGCTGCCGTGCTGCTGCTGCTGCTGCTGTGGGCTGCCTGCCTCAATGCAGCGATCGCCATCTTTGTGCACAGGCGGCAGCTGGAAGAAGTCGCCTACGGCTATTAGCTGCAGTTCATCGAAAATATATGAAGAAGGGCCAGGGAGGAGCAGGACACGTTCCTGGGTGCAGGTAATCTTCAAGCAGCACACGCTAGGCCTTCCTTCCTGCATATGAGACTGCACACAGTGCTGCTGGATTCACAGCTGGAAGCAACCACACATGCTGAGCAGGCAAGGGCCGTGCAAAATGTGCTTGTTTCTGGCACCATCCTGTAGCTCTAACACCAGCTGCACCGTTTCCACCACGCACCTGCAGCTCTCAAAGGGTTCAGGGTGCAGCTCGTGCACCTCAGCTATGCCCTGCAGGCCTAGCCCAGGCCTAAGCGGCCGAACCTGCTTCCGCAACACACCTGTAGGCCGCCAAAGGGTTCAGGGTGCAGCTCGTGCACCTCAGCTATTCCCTGCAGGCCAGGCAGTGATGGCCACTGCAGGCGCCAGCCACGCAGGTAGCGAGCGACATAGTCCGCCTGCACAGCACGCAAGCGCAGCACAGAGGTGCAGCATGAAGAGCTGCCTGCTGCAGTGCAGCAGGGGACCTGCATATGCCCGCAGGTGGCAGCCTCCGCACACATCACAACCCGCACCTTCAGCTGCAGCTGCAGTTGTTCCAGGAGCCGCCCTCAGCCAGCTGCACCTTCCCAAACCCCATTGGCACCAGCAACCAATTCACCCTCTACAAACCCCCCTCTACAAACCCAGAGCACAAGTACACCACTTCATGGGACACCACAGCACGCGCCTTTGAGGTACGAGACGCACCCTGCCCAGCAACTCACAGTCTACCATGTACACCTCATCCAACAGAGGCGCATCAGCTGCCAATCTCACCACATCAGTTGCCCTGCATCACCTGTACTCCCCAACACCTGGAACATGCTGCATAGCCTGAATCTGCCCTCCACGCAAGCACTGCACAAGCACAGCACACCACAGCACGCCATGTCCAGCATACCACTGCACCTTCTCCAGTGTCTCGCAGTCCACCATCGAGATTTCGTCCACCAGCAGCGCATCAACCAGCGTCCAGCCGTCCTTGAACCTCTGCCAGGCCCACAGGTCCTCAGCCAGCTTCACTTTGGGCTTGTCGGGGTCCAGCATGCCTGCAAAGCTGTGCAGCGTGCTGCCGCCCACGTTGACCGCAGCAGTGCCTGGCCGGCAGCAAATAGGTGTGAAACCCTTGTTGTTGTGGGCGGCCAGTGTAACAGCACCGGGGTTGACTGAACAATGCTGCACATAAGCACCACTAGCAGGCTGCAGCTCCAACCGCATGCTCATCACGTGCCTGAATTTCAGGTGCTGCACGCTGCAGTGCATAAACCAGAACAGCAGTGCGGCTGCAGCACCGCACCTGTTGAGGCTGTCACTGCAACCTTCCTGCCACTGTTCTGCAGGGCGTCCACCAGCACGGCAACAGTAAAGGATTTGCCGACCCTGCACCGCCTGCACCACCACAACCACAGACGGCAGCGGCAGCGGCAACAGCAGCAGCAGCAGCAACATCAATATGCCTGCTGCCAAGACACACCCTATAACCAGGAAGCCAGAGCTCCGAAAACCTAGCTGCAGCCATCCTACGCATGCTGCCAGATGGCCTCTGCAGCAGCTGCTGCTGCTGCTGCTGCTCTTCCGTGAACAATCCTGAGTCACGCAAGCACATGAGCAACTGGTGCCTTTGGCACTTGATTTGTACTCTGCATGCTGCATGCAAGCCAGGCGGCTGACCCTGCGCGCCGTGCAGCTGCCAGCGCATCTGCGGTACTGCAGGAAGTACTAACTGCAGCAGCAGCAGCAGCAGCAGCGGCGCCTGAAGTCTACCTGTCAGGAACATGCAGCTGCCCCGCAGCGCTGCATCCACAGCGCGCAGCTGGTCGGGCCCCAGCTGGTCCCTCGACGGCGGGCCCCTGCCAGCCTGCTGCTGCTGCTGCTGCAGTGGCGGCTGCAGTGCTAGCTGCTGCAGAAGGTGCATTGGCGGGGGCCAGTGCGCCTGCAAAGGGTTGGGGACGGAAGTGAATAGGGTGCAAGAGGGCAGGGTGTTGCACTGTCAGCAGTGAATGCTGCATGTGGGCTTGACATGAATGTCGCGTGGATCATAACTCATGTGAGCCTTCACGCATGAAGCATGTCATGACAGCAGTGCTACACACGCCACAATGACGGCACTGCTATGCATACGGTTGATATCTTTCAAGCAGACACGCATCCTATGCTGCAGATGTTGTGTCACAGTGTGACAGCATGTTGCACTGCAGTGGCACTCACCTGCTGCTGCTGCTGCTGCTGCTGCTGCTGCATCTGCACTGCTGCCCCAAGCAGGGCTGTTTCAGCTCTTGTGCAGCCTTCAGTGTTCGGTCCACGTTCCTGCACAGCCTGTCATAAGCCTCTGAGCATGCAGAACTCGTAGAGCCACTGGGCATGCAGAACTTTCGGAGTCTGTGCTGTTGGCTCTAGTTACAGACACATTCTATCAAGCAATGCTATATGTTGGCGATGAAAAAACTACAGAGCATCTCAGTGTTGGTTTCGTCTCGGACAGCAAACGAACAAAGCAATCTTGACAGCGGAGCTCCTAGCTAGGTTCGACAACAGCCTTTGAATATTTGAATACGCCAGCAGTCCCAATGACTGACACGAATCAGTACAAAAGCAGTTGATTCCACGCACTTACCATGATTGTTTCACCATAGCTGCAACGGTGGTCCCTGCTTGGCTGACACAATGACAGTGCTGTGCATGCTGTGGCTGAGGACCATAACAGCGGCTGCACAGGGCGTTTCATAACTCGGTGTTAAGATCGTGCTAACACAAATAATCTTACGTTGCGGAAGCACACAGGTGCAAGCATTTAATCCTGCTGTGGCTACAAGACAGTCACATTTTCACAGTGAAATTCACCGGTCACTGCCCACTTGCCAGATTCCCCAAATCGCCTCGTGAAGAGGCTTTCACACAACAGGCTCACAAAGTTGCAGCCATGCACACATATCGGGTGCAAGCAGCTATACTTGCAAGCTGTTTCTTGGAAGCCTGTAGAGCGTCCTTGCTAACATGCCATGTACATGCCTGTAGTAGTGCAGGTGCTGTGTTCTTCCACATACATGACAGATCTGCATGCCGCCGCCCGCACAGACACCTCACCAGCCACGTGCTTTGGTACCATGATATTTTCTGAGGATTATCTGCTGCATGGCATGCGAATAATAACTGTTCCAGAGCGGAAGGAGATGATAGTGTTTTTTTGCTGCTGAGTTGGTGCAGAGACGGGCGACCAGCCAAACGCGTGCACTGCACACCATCCAAACAAACAATCAGGTCCCAGGGCCGATGGGCGATATTCTTATGCAAAGAAAGCAACAGAGACAAGTTGTCAAGCCTGATTGCCACAGAAAACATAGACGTTTCAATTTTCTGCATAATGAATTACTCAGAAGACAAACACCCGCATGCGGTGAAGGGTTGATGCCGATTGCATGCATTGTAAGCAGCACAGCCATTGGCGGCTGGTACAACCTCGCGCTCATCATCCTGCGCCGGCGGCTCCTACGAGGGAGAGACCGAGCATTGCAAAGAAGAACTACAGCAGGCCAGCAGCAGGTCTTCTGCCCCAAGGTGCAGCTGCCGCAAGCAAAAAACACAGAACAATCAGTGTCGCTCAAATGGCGCATAGCAGCAGCAATTGCACGCAATATGTGAACCGTGCGGCGCAGTACCTGCTGCACCTACCGCTCCTGCTGCTTTCCTACCAAGCGCCTTGCTCTTCCAACAACACAAACCACAGCAGGCCACTCACCATGCCTTCAGGCGGCCACAGCACGTCTCCAGTCTTTAAATGAGGCATCATCATATACACGTTCAACACTGACAACAGACCCCACCCACACCTCAGCACACTCACCAGGCCTTCAGCGGCCACCGCACATCCCCGGTCTGCATTTGCGCCAGCGTCGCATCACAGCTGTCCTCAAAGCACGGCGTCAGCCCCAGCAGCAGGTTGCAAAAGAGCACCTGGGCCTCCAGGGCACACTTATGCCTGACTCCAGTTGCAACAATCGTTAAACACAAAAACTAAAGCCTCAGCACATGGTTGCTGCTGCTGCTGCTGATGATGATGATGAACAAATCCTCCACACAACACCCACTCACGATCTGCTGCAGCCTGAAACTACACGTACCATGTGACATGTTCATGGCATCATGAACTGGTTTGTCAAACAGCGCAACGATCTCAGTCAAGATTTCAGGGACAAATGCCATTGCCGAAGCCAGTTTATGTTAGGAACTGCATGCATGCAGCGCGCAGTCGGCACATGCTTGCCATGTCTTCACTCTAATTTTCCTGCCGAACAGAAAGGGTTGAGAAGAAGTACAAGATTTCAAGTGATTATTTTTCTCAGCCACTGAGCTGCAAGAATGGTTGATTGGCACTACACTACTCGTGTCCCACTGCCGCTCGCAGTGCTGGCCAATAGCAGATCCTGACTTGCAGGAAGTCAGCACAAGGTGATGGTGGGATTAAGTGCCTTGCTTGCCGGTGTCATGGTGATTGTAGTTGATTTTACATGGAAGCTCTCATAAGATCACATGTTTTCCTTCTCTAACGTTGCTCCAGGGGTTCTGTTAAGTTCTGTTATTGTTCCCGGCCTTCCAGCAACTGCCACCTACATCAGCTGTGTACAGGCCTTCGCAACGTCACACACCTCGTGTCTGGAAGTCACAGACGATCAAAAGAGAGACTGCGGCCTCCATACCAGCGTACAGTACGCTGAGACTCCGTTGACATACCCCCGTTTGTGAGATGGCAGACATTGAGGTCACCGAGGCGCCCGTGGAGGTCCCTGAGGCGCCCGTGGAAGCCTCTGAGGCTCCCGAGGCAGCACCAGCGGCTGTTTTTGACGACAGCTATGATGAGGCTCTGCTCATCAAGGTCAAGGGAAAGGTGCGGGTGCTCGAGCCAATGGGCCCGGGGAGGCTAGCCACGCCTAGCTCGCTGCTCACGCTTCGTTTTGCTGCAGGTGAAGCGGCCTGCCAGGCCCGATGACACCGAGAGGAACCTGCAGGTTCAGAAGCTGCAGGAGGCCATTGACAAGGCCTCGGCCCGCATGAAGGCAAGTTGATGTACAGCCCGCAGCTGGACGGATCCAGGGTCGTTTAGCAACCAATAAACCAGCTTCTCTTTTTTGATTACAGGAGATCAAGGGCATTCTGGACTCCAGGGCATCGGGTGGCAAGACAGCCAGTCCCGAGCAGCAGGCCCTTCGCGACCGCCTGGCGCAGCTCAGGCAGGAGTTTGACACCGTGTTGGTGAGTTCCTGGAATTATGTACTGCAGCTGCCGCTGCATCAACGCCTTGCCATGGTCAGTTCTAGGCTATTGCACACGCAGCCTGTAACCGCTTGTGCTGTTGGCCTGCTCGGAACCAGCAGCAATCTGACAATGTATAACCTTCTTCCTTTCACCTTGCAGCTCCAGAAGAGGCGTCTGATGAGCGAGAGTGACGACAAGAAGACTGACAGGGACAAGCTGTTTGCTGAGCAGCGCGCCATCAAGGACACCATCCGCGGCCCCAGCAACCTGCAGGTGCGGGGGGCAGTGCCAGGGGTTGCTCTGTATCTGCTGCCAACAGCAGTGACTATCCTTGTGACCTACTGCTGCAGCGTTCTCACATCTTGGCGCTGCCTGGCTGGCAGCAGCGGCATACAGCAGCTGTGGGCTGACGCCTGTAGCCTGGGGTAGCTCTTCGTGTGCGCAGTACTCTGCCTCGAGCAAGGCTTATGCACAGTGCATCACTGCAGCCTGCATGCCCCAACCGCACTGAACTCTTTTCCACCAATGCACCCTTTTTGACCCACATCTTCCTGCTGCGCTGCCGTTCTCCCCGCTGTGTCCCCCTGCTGCCTGCAGGCGCTGGAGACCACGCTGGCTGAGCTGGAGTTCAAGCTCACGCACGAGTCGCTCAGCGCGGCGCAGGAGAAGGCGATGCGCGAGAAGAAGGAGCGCATCGAGCGCACCGACAAGCCTGCGGTGGCGCGCCTGGCGCAGGTCTCCGCCAAGATCGACGAGGCCAAGGCCGCCAGCGACGCCATCCGCGCGGAGATTTCGGTGCTGAACACGCAGCTGGACGGCATCAAGGCGCAGCGCGAGGAGGCCAACGCCAAGCTGGACGCGCTGCGCGCGGAGCAGCAGGAGGCGCGCAGCGACATCCCTGGGCTCATGGTAGAGAAGAAGGAGCTGTGGGAGGTGATCCAGACGCTGCGCGACAAGCAGCGCGAGATCCGCGTGGCCTTCAACGAGAAGTGGGAGGAGTTCAAGAAGCAGGACAAGGCCTGGAAGGGCTGGTTTGCGCAGGAGCGCAAGCGCAGGTGCGGGCCGGGGGAGGGCGGGCAGCGCTGCCAGTGCTTGCCTGCGGGCTGGAATGTGCGGGCAGCAGCCTGGTAGTGCTGCGTGTGCTGCAGGCTGGTGTCGGGTTTGGGTGCGATTTGCAGCGTGATGAGCGCCAAGCAGGGACAGTGTAGGTCACCATGGCTGCAAGCTGCAGCCAGTGGTTTGCGCATAACATGTGGTCGTTGTACAGCAGCCCTTCACAACAGAGTTCTACACAACACAGTAGTTGTTAGTTGCTGGTGGTCCTCACAGGCACACTGCTTTGTTGTTTGGCGACTGACTGCATTTCTTGTGCTGCCGCGCTGTATACACACTGGCTGCTGCAGGCAGGAGCAGCGCAAGGTTGAGTACGAGGAGCGCCAGGCTGCGCGCAAGGCACGCGACGGCGAGGTAGCCAAGCCCGCCAAGTTTGAGATGGAGGTGAGCCGCGCAGGCAGTGATACGGGGTGCATGTGTGGCAGGTGCAGGCAAGCACAGTAGCTGTAGCGAAATAGTAGCCGGTTCTGTCAGCAAGCTTGTCAGGTTGCTGTGCAGCAATACAACCCCTCTGTTGCCACATACCATGTCATCGCGCTCCAGCTGACAAAATGATGCATCAGCAACATGTTCAACAGTGTGTGTTTGTCAGCAGGTGTGGCCTACATACTTAGGTTGCTGCTGCCACTGCCTGCCTGCTGTGCTGCGTGCTGCTCATCCATCCCGCAGGTCTACACCTGCGAGCAGGTGCTGAGCTACCTGAAGCAGTTTGTGGCGGTCAAGGCTGCCAGCGCTGTTGAGATGAAGGAGGTGGAGGCGCCAGCGCCCGGCATGAAGCTGCTGGCCAAGAAGGGTGACGATGACAGCGACTCGCTGTTCACGGGCATGGGCGGCAAGAAGGGCCGCGGCGCGCGCAAGGCGGCGGAGAAGCAGAAGGCCGTGGACACTGTCAAGGTGCGATGCGCTGTGGGCAGGCTGGGTTGCAGCTGCGCTGGGGGCTTGTTCAGCTGGCTCTGTGACTGCGTTGCAGCTCATGCTGCTGTTGGCATTAGCTGGGTGCAACAGGATTGTGTGCTGCATGTCTTAGTTCCTAACGTAGCTGGAATGTTAACTGCAGGCATGCTGCCATATCGTCATGCACCCGTTTGACCTTCGCACCCCACGCATCCTGCCATCGTGCCGCTGCTGACACGTTCCATGCCCTGTGCTGCTCTGCCGCACTTACTGCCGCTCCCGCAGAAGCTGCCGGCGGTGCTGCCGCTGGAGACGCTGAAGACCTTCATGGCGCTGGGCATCGAGGCGCCCAAGGGCAGCGAGGACGTACCGCGCGCCATTGCCGCTGTGGAGGCCAAGAAGGCCGAGTATGAGGCACGCCGCGACAAGGCGGCCGCGGAGCCACCCAGCGAGGAGGAGGAGGAACCAGCAGAGGTGCGCTGAGCGGCTGCGTGGGGTGTGGCTGTGTGTGGGCAAGAAGCGCAGGATTGTGTAGCGCTGCCTGCAGGATGCTTGTGAGCCTGGCTGGGAGTCGCAAGTGCCCTAGCTTTGTCCTTGAACAGCAGGCTTGCGGAGCCTAGTTGTGAGGTCTGGCGATGCATTACCTCGCAGCACTGTGGCTGCATGCTGCCGCTGTTTGTATTGACTAAATCTGCAATGGAAAGACATTACCTGCATTCTGTTGGGGCCCCTGCCCCTCCCCTGTCAACTGCCTCTGCCAACTGACCAGTGAACTGCGTCTGCTGCTTCATGCCTGTAGGAGGAGGAGGCCGCAGCTGAGGAGGCGGCAGGTGCCGATGCTGCTGAGGAGGCAGCTGAGCCCAAGGCAGAGGATGAAGCTGAGGCCAAGGATGAGGCTGAGCCCGCAGCAGCAGAGGAGGAGGCTGCAGCGGAGCCCGAGGCAGCAGCAGCAGCAGAGCCAGAGGAGGCAGCCAAGCCTGAGGCCAACGGCAACAGCGAGGAGCCCAAGGCTGAGGCCAACGGCAACGGTCCCGCAGCTGCTGCTGCTGCTGAGGTGGCGGCTGAGGCTGCCGAGCCCAAGGCTGAGGCTAACGGCAACAGCGCTGCGGAGGCCAAGGCTGAGGCCAACGGCGATGCTGCTAAGGCCAAGGAGGAGGCAGCAGCTGAGGAGGAAGTTGCCAAGACCGCAGATGGTGAGCAGGGGCAGCTGCATGTGCTGTAGATGGTCATGATGTATGCTAATGTTTAGGTGCTGTGCTCTGCTGGTTAGCACAGTACTGCAATGATCAGCTTGGTAGTGAGATGCTTCGGGCTGTCTGAGGTGTGGCAGCCCTTGTCAGCTGGGTGGATCATGCTGAGGCACTGTTAACCAGTCACTGACGTGTGCTGCTACTGTTGCTGTTGCTGCTGCTGCTGCTGCTGCAGACGTGAAGGCCAAGCTGCGTGTGACCGATGACGGCGAGGTGAACCTGGAGCTGGCTGTGTAAGCATCAGCAGGCAGCAAGCAGCTTGGTGGTTCGTGCAGCAGCGTGTGATATGTCTGGCAGGGTGGCTGTTGGCAGTGCACGTCACGCCACACACTGTACTATGATGATGATTTTGACAGCAAGCATGGGCTCGCGGTTCCAGCAGGATGCCAACTTGTGACCCATTCTATTTGACTGCTTGGCAATTTTACGCATTCCATGCATTTGCTTGGCGCACTATTCTTACATTGGGTCCGTCAAGCTCTTTTCGCAAGTATTTCTACTCCTGCTATGGTCAAGTCTGGTATGAGCGTGCTGTCACATGCACGTTGCGGAACGGCAACTTGCCAACAGTCACGTCAACAACTTTGACAGTCAGGAGGGGTGGCCTGAGCAATGCAAAGCCATGCTCGCGGCATGTGCGGACTGATCGCTCCGTTTGCTGCTGGTTTCAGGGCCAGTTTTGTTGGGAGGGTTTGGAATGCTTTCTCTGTGTGTGCATGTGCTGGGAGCTGCTGTGACCACCATTAGGTTTCACACCATGCTAACAGGCAGATGCTCTACCGTAGAGGACACGTCTTTGCAAGACATCTTGGCATGGAACCCTAGCCACTGAGTGGCAGCCTTGCACAACGCTGTGAGCAAGGCCGCAGTACACTTGGATTGCATGTAACTCCCTGTCAACATGGTGCAGCTGCAGCGCACGGTAATTGTCTGCATCGATCGTCAATAATACTGGCAGTACCACAACATATATATCGTCAATAATACTGGCAGTACCACAACAGCAACCAATGGGGGCACGGACTCAGCAGCTGCTCTTGAGATGACTTGCACTCAAAGAGCTGTGACCAGGGTGTGATTTAACTCGTTACACAGTCAGCAGATCTGCGGCTGATGCCTCTGCTGAGCGCGTACAGCTGCTGGTCAGAAAACAGAGGAATGACCAGTAACAGTCAGCACCACGCTCCGAGAAGTGACTTCTCAGCTGTGTCAGCTGCAGCGCTTGCCACTGTGCTGCAAACAGCTGCTGTGCTAGCCTGAGAGGCCATGCAAGGTGCCCAAATTGCCTTGTTCAGTGGTCATCAATCTTCACCAGCTCAGTGTCAAAGATGAGGGTGGCGCCACCTGCAAGGCAGCAGCGAAAGTGGCAAACCCGCAGTGACAGCCATCAGTGTGTCGTCATCATGACATGATGTGGTTCATGTGCTGTGATCAGAGGCCGGTGCAGTTGCCAGACGGCTTGTAATGGCTGCAACTTGATCGTATCTGCGTTGCTGCAACACTACTTTGGCTGTGCTGTGGTGCTGCTTGAGGCATGCCAGCCCACCAGCTGACCCTTGCAAGCACAGGCTGTCTGCTAAGGTTGCGCACTGCCTAGCATATTGCAGCAAAAGCTGTGTTGTGGGCGCCTGGTGTATCAGCAACACTGCAGGTTGTGCACTGCAACAGGCAAGCAGTGCTGGTGCAGTACACTTGCCTGGGATGGTGGGTGGTGCCCCGCTGTCGCCGTAGCCCAGGTGGGGTGGGATCTTCAGCTTGCGCTTCTCACCCACGCTACAGCCAGCAACACGGCGGCGGCAGTCAGCAAACAGTTGCAGTCACCTGCTGATTGATTATCAAGCACATGATCACCACAAGCTGCAAATGCACAGATGCTACGGTTGTAGCAGCCAACAGCGGCACCGGCAAGCTCTGCTGCTTGCAGGACTTGCCACCTGGCATGCCCCTTGCGCGTGCTGAACCTTCCTCCCCGCTGCGTACAGCTGCCTGTACCCATCACATGCAGAACAGTACCAGCAGCAGCAGCAGCAGCAGCTGCTGCAGTGGGTTGCTGGTTCGCGCCCCAACGAGGCTCACCACATGCCGCTGATTCCGTTGTCCCATCCCTTAATCACGCGGCCCGCGCCCAGCTCAAACACGATGGGATCGTTGCGGTCCAGGCTGCTGTCAAACTTGGTGCCATCGGTCAGGCGGCCCTGCAAGCGGATGGAGTGATTTGGCGTGGATTGCAGGGTTGTGGGTTGCAGTTATGGAGGGGGTGGAAGGCATGCTGCTGTTTATCTCCTGCCTGAGCAATTCAACGCGGTCTAGCACGGCAAGCACAGCACGGCTCTATGAATGGAGGGCTGCTGCTACAAGGCCTCATGGGCCTGAGGTGCGCACCAGCAGCAGGCCCACAGGCTGTATGAAGCAGCTCACCGTGTAGTGCACATGCACTGTGTCCCCAGGCTTGGCCTTGCGTGTGCACTCTGTGGGCTTGAACTGCAGCAAAAGTGGCACCAAAGCGTGGCAGCAGGCGTTTAAACGTAACTACATGGTCCTACAGTGAGCACCAAAGCACATGAACCTGACAGACAACACAGCTGCAACTTCCTGAAGAGGGGATCAGCTTCCCGTGCTGCACTGCATGGCGGTTGACCCCAATGGCAGGCATTGTGCACGTGGCAGCGAAGTGACCCCACCTTGACGCCTATCTGCAGTGAAGTGACGTCCTTTTCCGTCTTGGCATGCACGATCAGTGCAGTTGCCAGCAGGGCCAGGGACAGCAGTGCAAGAGACTTCATCTTGCTACGCTGCGAACACTGATCGTGCAGCAATGACGCACAAAAGGTTATCACAGCAGTCAGCTGTCCCACTGACATCAAGAGCGAGAACAGGGTCAAAGGCAGAAGAATTGCACGCGATGTTCAGGGCTTGGTTGGTTGGTTAATGAATACAGCACAAGCGTGGGGCGGTGGGATTTGAGTATGTACTTTGTTTGCTGATCTGTGTCTTTTAGCAACACCGAGCCCGCTGCACGTCCTCTGCTTGTCCATTTGTGTTCTCGGTGCACGAGCCCTTTTCGCGGGCGGTGCTCAAGTAGTGAAGCGAGTGTTATTCAACAGTTTAGTCCTTGGTAAAAACGGGCTTACTTCGGGCCTGCTTGTAAGCTGCGCTTTGCCTATTCCTTCGAACCGGACCTCGTCAGCAGCGTAGCGTGGAGTACACTGTCGCCCAGCGGCGTGTCTTCCAGCAAGCTATTCTATTTATTCAGTACGGGTGAAGCGCGTCACTGTCGATGCCATCAGCGCTGGGGAGCCCATGCCAGGACAGCCAGCAGCAGCAGTCTTTGAACGTCCCGGCAGCACAGCAGGCTGCCTTCAGCGCGCCCTGGGAGGGCTCTGTGGCCAACTGCCAGTGCCATGATGCCGTGGCTGCTGTGCATGGCCTGATCACTAGGCTGCTTGGGGAGCAGCATGCACAGCTGTTCAGCTTAGCACTGGTGCCCTGCACATCCAAGGCACCCCATGGACACTTCACTGTATGGGTGCAAGACGCGATGGTGCATGTTTCTGGCACATCAAGCGTGCAGCTGGCGTCTGGTGTGCACTGGTTCCTCAAGTACTTTGCGCGCTGCTCGGTCAGCTGGGAGCTGACTGGCGGCGTGCAAGTGGATGGGGCGCGCTTGAGTGCTGCCAGCCTGGCAGCCATGCAGGCGCGCGGCAGCGTGACAGTTGAGCGGGCAGTGCCACTCAGCTTTTACCAGAATGTTGTCACCATGAGCTACTCCATGGCCTTCTGGGAGTGGGACAGGTGCGCTGGGGCAGCTGTGCAGTGTGGTTTTGTAATTGTCCTGCAAGCAGTCCACGGCGACATGGTCACTGTGCTGTGGTTGCTGAACAGCATGCCCGCAGAGCTACAGGGATGCACCATGCAGTTCCGTTCCTGCATACCCTTGAGCTGCACACAGCCGTGCACGTTTCGGATGACTCATGTTACATGAGTCATTCTTGAGTTGATGATTCACCAGGTATTTCGGGCGCAGACAGGCCAGCAGACAGTGCGCCATGACCGCGTGCCAGCAGTTCCAGCAAGCAAGCAAAGTAACAGGTGAGGTGCCGGACACCTCACCTACTACTAGCAAACAAGCAGGGCGAAGACTGACCCTGCATGGACCTGCCCTGCTGCTGTGCGGCTGTGTGCATGTTTGCGCCCCTGCCAGGTGGGAGGCTGAGCTGGACTGGATGGCGCTGCAGGGCATCAACCTGCCGCTGATGCCGCTGGGTATGGAGGCGCTGCAGGCAGCCACCTTTGCAGGACTAGGGCTCAGCGCAGAGCAGCTGCAGGACTTCTTCCCGGGGCCTGCCTTCCTGGCCTGGGGGCGCATGGGCAACATCCAGGTGTGCAGCCAGCTGCAGGCAGCGAGACCAGTGTCATATGCACAGCAGTGGAGCTTGTGCAGGACTGGCAGCAGCTGCTTAGGTGTGGTTGCCGCAAGCAGCCGTGTACGTAAGTATCTGGCCTGGCTGTCATAGTCATCAGCACAGTAGGTATTGTAGCGTGTGCTACAGGCTCACCTAGCACTTGTTCTGCATGTTATAGTACCTGCCTGACTGCGTGCATGTTGTCATTGGCTGCTGCAGGGTTACGGCGGGCCGTTGCCGGCCGCGTACATGCAGAAGCAGCTGCAGCTTGCGCGCCGCGTGGTGGGGCGCATGCGCGAGCTGGGCATGACGCCCGTCTACCCGGCCTTTGCAGGGTTCGTGCCGCGCGCGCTGGCTGCGCTGTACCCTGATGCAGCCATCACACCAGCTTCCAACTGGTGCCACTTTCCGGATGCCTATGCCTGTCCCTACCTGCTAGCACCGGATGACCCGCTGTTTGCGCGCATCGGCGCGGCATACATCACCACGCTGCGCGCCGAGCTGGGCTGGGATGCGTCCAGCTACTACATCGCGGACACCTTCAACGAAATGAAGCCTGCCAGCGACAGTGTGGACTACTTGGCGGGCATATCGCGCAGCGTGTATGCTGGCATGACCGGCGCAGACGCTAACGCTGTCTGGTGAGCAGAAATGGCTGTTGGTGATGCCCTGCATGCGGGGGTTGTGTGTGCCTACCCCTGTGCCATCAGCAGCAGTTGCTTGCTGTGCACCCCTGCAGGGCTTCTTGCAGCTGCAGCGTGCAGAAGCATTTGTGCAATCTCATGCAGTATTGCAGCACAAGGCCCTGCATAACTGCTAGTGAAGCTGTTGTGACTCACCACACGTCCACATGTCGCTGCTGCTGCAGGGTGATGCAGGCGTGGCTGTTCTTCAGTGACTCACGCTTCTGGCAACCGCCTCAGATACAGGTGCGCAGCCACATAGTAGCAGGCGACTTGCTGTCAGGGCCTGCTTATGCCCTGTCCTGCTGTTTGCTCGCTGTGCGTCTCAAGTGTGTGCTGCTCTTTGTGTGCTGCGTGCTGTGGCAGGGAGCGTGTGTGTCGTTTTTGGATCGCAACCTTCGCAGTTTGTCAACCAGCTTGTTGCATGCTGCAGGCGAAGCTCACTACTGCGTAAGTTCCCTATTGGTGCTGCCTGTACTGACAGTGTTGCCACTTTTGATCCTCTCGCGCCGCTGCAGGCGCTGCTGTCGGGCGTGCCGCGCGGGCGCCTGCTGCTGCTGGACCTGTTTGCGGAGGAGCACCCCATCTGGAGTCGCACCGCGTGCCTGTTCGGCCACCCGTTCATATGGTGCATGCTGCACAACTTTGGCGGCAACCTGGAGATGTACGGCGCGCTGCCGGCTGTCGCAAGCGGCGTGGCGGCTGCGCTGGATGCGGCGCAGGGTGGCATGGTGGGCGTTGGCATGGCGCCGGAAGGCATCGAGCAGAACCCCGCAGTGTATGAGTTTATGGCAGAGATGGCGTTCAAGGGCCGCGCAGCAGAGGCGGCTGCGCCTGGTGGGTTGGCGGCATGGTTTGCAGAGTACGCGCAGCGGCGCTACGCGGGCGCTGGCAGCCTGCCTGCATCGGCGTCTGCTGCGCTGCAGGGCGCATGGCAGCTACTGGCACGCAGCGTGTACAGCTGCAGCGACAAGCTGCACAACACGGTGTGCGACGTGCCCACCAGCCGGCCAGGGCTAGCGGGCACTGAGATCATGGGCTGGGGCCTGGCGCCGCACCTATGGTACAACGTTGGCGAAGTGCGCGCTGCATGGGAGCTGATGCTGCAGGCTGCCGCTGGCTGCCCGCGGCTGGCTGGCTGCAGCAGCGCGTTTGTGTATGACCTGCTGGACGTGAGCCGGGAGCTGCTGAGCAAGGTGCGAGCAGGGGCGGCCTGTGTGAGTGGGTGCTTGCAGATAATGGCAGCAGTGAGGTTGCAGGGCAGCAGAGCTGCATGCCTGCTTGTGGCGTGGTTCAATGCTTTTCAGGGGTGCTGGCTGTTACGGTGCAATGGGCGCAACAACAGTTGCTTGGCGTCTTGGCTGCCTTGGTTGCATTGCCAACCCTGTATCTAGATATCTATCAGGCTCCTGCTGACACCCCTGACCCACGCACCGCTGCTGCTGCTATCCTCACAGATCGCTGGCCGCTTCTGGGCTGACGCCGTGGATGCATACAAGGCCGGCAACCTGGCGGGCTTGCGCGCCAGCGGCTCCGCGCTGCTGGCGCTGCTGGGCGACATGGATGAGCTACTGGCCAGCCACAGGGCCTTCTTGCTGGGGCCAGTGCTGCAGCGAGCACGCAACTACGCATGCAGCAGCAGCGGCAGCGCTGCTGTGGCAGCAATGGCAGCTGCAGTGGACGGGGCGGGCGCAGCAGCGGGAAATGCAGAGTCGAGGGTGCTGCACAAGTCAAGCAGCCTTGCCAGCACTGACAGTGGCGGCAGCGCAGAAAGCGCTAGCACTGTTGTTGACCCTGCTGCTGTGGTTCAAGCTGCAGATGGTGCTGAGCAGCAGCAGCGGTTGGCGGCGCTGTACGAATGGAACATGCGCACGCAGCTGACAATCTGGGGCACTAGCGCAGTTGCAGGCGATAGTGAGGTCAGTGACTATGCGAACAAGGAGTGGGCTGGCCTGATCTCTAGCTTCTACCTGCCTCGCTGGCAGGCGTGGCTGGCGAGGCTGGAGCAGGACCTGCTGCAGGGGCGGCAGTATGATGCGGCAGCATGGCGGCTGGAGGTGCTGATGATGACGTACCGATGGATCAGCAGCGGCAGCACCAGCAGCAGCGGCAGCAGCATGCAGCCGGAGCCCATGGCTGTGGATTCAGCTGCAGGTGGTGTTGGTGTGCTGACATTCACTGCGGATGCTGTACCAGCTGCTGCTGCTGAGTTGGCGCTGGCGCCGGTTGGCGATGCTGTGCAGCTTTCCAGCAGGGCGTATGAGCGCTATGGTCGGCTGCTGGCGCCGGGCTGCTCAGCAACAGCAGCAACCGCGGCAGCTGCTGTGGTGGCAGCAGCAGCTGGCCTGGCTGCAGCAGCCGCTGTGCCTGCAGGCGCGCCTGCGGGTACGGTGGTGGCTGCGGCTGCAGCTGCTGCAGTGGTTGTGGGTGCAGCTGGCGCTGCAGCTGCAGCCGCAGCTGCTGCAGCTAGCGGGCCTCTGCCTGCTGCAGTTGATGCAGCAAAGGCATGATAGGATGATGCGGCTCTGTCATGTGTCACCTATGTATACGTATTTGTCCCACATGCATTTGTTCTGGCAGTGGTTATGGCCAGGTCTGGTCACCTTGCTGGGTGGGGCTCTGAGCAGGGTGCGAAGCACTGCTTGGCTGCACTCCGCGTAGATGAGGCTGGTGGGGTGTGCAATGAAGCAAGTGCTATGATGCGCTTCAGCCAGCAGAGGCGCGTGCAAGGTGCAGGATTATGACTGTGATGTGTTGTCGTCGTGCTCTCTTCACGAAATGTTCTTGTGTGTGTTGGTCTGTGGCCTGTGCTGTCGGGTGAATTTACTTTGTGCTGGGGTGCCGCACACGTTGCGGTGGCCTTTTGTTATGCAACACAGCTCCCCACACATGCTGCATGTGGTGGCCATTGGTTTGCTGCTTACACTTGTCAGCTTGTGACTTCTCAGCTTGTGATTGCAAGCCCCCAGATCCATTTTGGGACGTCCGTCTTCTTTCATGTCTTTGCCAGGGGTGGCGGCATATCCCCTGGGCTCTTAGGCCCCCGTACTTTGGGAGCAGCCACTGTGAAAGCTGTGGGCTGTGTTATCATCGTAATACTGTGGCTGCTGACGGGGGGTTTATGAATGGCGCGCCTGCCTGATTGACTCGCTCCTCTTTCTGCTACAGCTCCGGCACTGGCTCTCAGGCCAATGCTGCTCAACTGCCAATGCAATCTACCTGCTGCCAACAGCAACCAGGGATGGCTGCAGCACCGCCTTGCTTGTTCCGTTGTCTGATTACGATGTATCATGGCTTGTGTTTTGTGTTCGCATGTTTTACTGTTTCTGCAGCACGTTTTTGTCGGGCTGCCATTAGCAAGGGTCTGGTGACGGCATTGGTACCAGGTGCAACTGCAGCACCAGCATAAGCACACCGTTTCATCACTGTCAGGACTTGGGCGCATCAGATGCAGCACACAGGCACCCTTGTGCACAGCCCACTTGGTCGGGTCTGCGCACGAGGGTGGGCTGGGGTTGAATGTGCCTGTCAATGTTTTGTGTTGCTGGCTCTTGGCTTTTGTCAGCATAGCAGGTTGTTGTTGAGCACCACCTGCTGCCAGCAGTGCCTGTCTCCAGCATGATCATATGCATACGTAGGGGCGGTGCTGTTAATGGAGTTGCTCGTGGTTATGCACGAGCTTGCTGTCCTTGCTGCTGCCCTGGGGCATGAATCTGCACCAAGGCTGTGGGGATGTAGCTGTGCCCGCTATCAAAAAACAATCGAACAGCCGGGGCGGTGGTTACACAGCGGCTGTTTTGTTACGCTTGGCATGAACATCATGCAGTGTGCTTGTAGATTATTTTGCAACCCTGGCGGCTTGCGCAGGGCCGGTATGCTGCAAGCATGGCTGCTTCGTTGTTTTGCAACTTGGGGGCCCACAAAGGTTGGTGTGCTGTGGGGCAGCACGATAGTCTCCCAACGTGCATCACTTGCTAATCAGCATACGGTTGGCATGCCACGCGTGTGGGCTTGCTGCAACTCTTTCACTGTGACACCTTGAGCAAGGGAAATAGGGCTGTGTTGAGCCCTGTACGGTAGTGTTTGTAATAATTCTTTCTTTGTGGCACTGGTTATGGCCAAGTGCATGTGAAGGTGTCTTGCTGTCCAATGTATCCTGGGGTGCACTTTGGGCATGCCTGGCAGCCAGCTGAATCCTGTTGCGCATTGGCGGGAACTCTGGCATTTGAATGTATTACTTTGTGAGGGCTTCGGTGCTCTTCAATTTCCAGAGTCATGTTAGCGTGGCGTTTGAATGCACATTCCAAACGTTCTTTGCGGCGGCATGTTTAAGCGCTTGCCGCTCAAGCCTGGGTGTCAGCCTAGAACTTCCAGGCCACCGTCAATGTGATCAATGCTTAACTAATTCTTGCAGTCGGCTACTTGCAGAAGCTGTTGCGTGTGTGTTTTACTTTGGTTTGAGTGCTGATGTATCAGTTGGAGGATAATGTGCATGGTATGTTTGCTGTGCGAGTGTGGGGCTGCATGCCTGCAGGTTGCGCTTAAAGACATACGGCTGCTGTGGGTTACAACAACACGTGTGCAGCTGCTTCTGCTTCATCGCCACAGCTGCAAGAGGCTGGCTAGCCAGCGCTTTGCTGATGCTGTGATGCAATTTCTGTATGTGGCCCTGTTGGGTGTTGGCACTGCACGTCCAAGATGTGTCTTGTTGGTTGGATGCAGTATACGCGATTGTGTAACCTCTTCCCGTTACTGTACACCCCTCACGTGAGCGCACTGTGCCCTAGAAGGCGTGCCGCGTCTGTAGCTGCCGGGCGACTGTGAGACACCTGCACCTGCCCACCACCCCAGCTGGGCTGCGGCCTGCTAGACTTGGCTGCTTGGAGCTGCACTGAGTCATGGGCTCATCAGCCTGAGTTGTAATTCAATGCCACTGACAAAGGCGTGCTCGTAATCAATTTCAGAGCAGCAACCATGCAGCACGCCCCCATACAACTGCCGAACAATGGCATGCCATCCTGTCAACAGCACGTCTATGGAGATGCTACCTCGGCACATTGTACATGACCTGCATCTGCACTTCCTTAGAGTGGGGGACGCCAGTAGCAACAGATGCCTCCTTGGAAACCATCACGTGTGCGTGTTCCCTCAGTGCGCGGCAGCCATTGCCGTAGCCCGCAAGCTTAGGCACGTCACAGCTGCCCACTCGCAGCACCGCCAGCGCCGGCGCCACCCCTACCGTCTCTGCTGCTGCCGCTGCTGCTTGTTGCCCCTCATGAGGCCTGCCCTGCTGGCGCCTCTCGGCTCACCGGCAGGTCCCAGCCTTGCGGCAGCTTCACCTGCTGCGACGACCACTGCCACAGCCAGGCCGCCAGCTGCGGGTCAGCCGCCAGTGCATGCGGCTGCACAGGCTGCGCGCTGCAGTCCAGGTAGCCGCCGGTGGCAGCAGCCGCTGCGAATGCGCCGGGGTCTGACGCGGCATACACAGTGGCGCGTGCACCTGCGGGGAGAGCACCGGGTGGGGACAAACATAAACCCAGTTTGGGTGAGGCACGCAGCAGCAGGACAGCACCAGCAACTATTATTTGAAGGGTTCACAGGCGGACAGTCATGCACTCCAATGCGATGCTGGCCGGCAAACGGGGGTGCAATGACCACTGCAACGACCAGGCTAGGCAGTGTACCATCTCTCTAGCATGGCAAGCATACAGCGTCAGTGGCTTGCACCAGCAGCAACGGCATGTCTTGCAGCATTTGCTTTCAATCCCACAGCAGCGTCCTCCAGCCGCTGGACACGATATTGGCCGGCGCCCCACCTTGCTCAGGCGTTAGCAGCACGCGGGCCATGATGGCGCGGTATGCTGACTGGATGGCAGGCGGCAGCGACTGCACCACATTGGTCAGCACATTGCCGGGGTGCAGGCTCAGCGCCTGCACGCCGCCGCCTGCTGCTGCCAGCCGCCTGTTGAGCTCTGCAGTGAACAGCACCTGTAGCAGCAGCGGGCATGTCACAAGGGGACAGCAGCACAGTGTTAGCAGCGAGGTGAAGCTGTCTGCACCGCAGGTGCCTGCACTGGGCATTCAGCAGCACCAAGCTTCTTGTTGCTGCCTCCAGTACTGGAGCAAAGCAATGGACAAGCTGCCAATCAAATAGCCAGGCAGCCAGTACGCCGCCTTACAGCCCCACAGCTGTGACAGAACGTGTGACAGAATCACCCTGCTGCTGCTGCTGCTGCTGCTGCTGCTGCTGCAGTGGGCCCCACCTGTGCCAGCTTGCTATTGCCGTATGCCAGCTCTGCAGAGTAGCTGCGCTCGCTGAGCGGGTCCTGCTGCAGCCTGTACCCCAGGTGGTGCATGGCGGACGCTACTGTCACAATGCGTGGCATAAACCCGCCTTGCTGCTGCTGCTGCTGCTGGGCTGCCTCGCGCAGCGCTGGCAGCAGCCCCAGTGTGAGCAGGAAGTGTGCCAGGTGGTTGGTCTGCATGTGCACCTCCAGCCCGTCCTTGGTCTCGCTGCGGCCCACTGCAACAGCAGCAGCAGCAGCAGCAGCAGCAGCAGTAGCGAGGCAGAACAGGGTGTTCTTAGCATGCTACCCATGTCGCAACAGCAGCGCCCAGCGGCCGCGTGGAGTTACAGCAGCAGTGCACGATCGTGGCAATTGCGCGGCGCATGAACTCAGTTTGCGCAGCAGCTGCTAACATGCGCTGACATGCGCTGACATGCATTGACGTGAGCTGCATGCGCTGCCCTGGCCGGGCTGCATGGGTTGCTGCCTGCCGCACCTCCCATGTTGAACATGCCGGCGTTGTTCACCAGCACGTGCAGCGGCCGCTGCTGCCAGCGCTCCACAAACTGCCGCACCGACTCCAGGCTGGCTAGGTCCAGCAGGTTGACTCCCAGATGAGGGGCAGGGCTGCCTGCTGCTGCTGCTTCCTTTCTGAGCTGCGCCACCATGGCCTCTCCCTTGCTGGCGCTGCGGCAGGCCAGCACGACTGCCGATTGTGTCACAAGCACCAGCAACAGCAGCAACACCACACAAAGTGTTGAGTGCAGCGAGAGCAGAGCTGGTGAGGTTACGCAGGCCTCGTTACAGCAAGGCTGCCAGTATTTGGCCATGCTGGCAGCTACAAGCTGCGTGCTGTTGGTCTGTGACGCGATTGATTGGTGCGCAATAGCTGACGCTGCAGCCACCTTCAGCACCAGGCAATCATCACCTCTGCGGTCCTGCTACTCGTCCATCTGTGCCCGGAAACATATCTCACAGACAAGCATTGCTTGCCAGGATAGAAGCACCAAGCATCACACGAATTTGTGGCAAATGCGCGTCAGCAGCACTGCAGCTGCTGATGAGCTCACCATGTGCACCACGCCTGGCCAGCTCAGCTGCTGTTGTCCATCCAATGCCACTGCAGAAGCGTATGTACAAAGAAGTAATCAACATCCATACGTGGTTGTTAGGACACTGCTGATGAGTAGCTGTGAGTGAACACAAGCTGCGGTGCATGTTGATGGCAGTACAGCCTGGCAGGAACCGACAACACCCCCAAAACGAGCACTATAGCTCACCTGGTGGGTCCTGTGACGATAATTGTGAGGTCCTTCACATCCCCGCCGATTTGGTGCAGCGGAGGGGTGTCTCTCACCAGCATTTTCTGCACAGCAGCAGAGCCAGCTGGCAGTTCAGCTGCTGCTGCAGTTGAACACACAACCCACAACTTGCCCGACGATCAGGAAAGCAGCGCACCTGATATAGAACTCCATAGATGTAATTGTAGTATGTGCCTTTGAGATAGTCGAGCATGCTGCTTGCTGTAGTGTGCTGGTCACCAGGCGCGGCAAGGGCTTGCTCAACAGGACTGTGTTGTGAACGTGTTGATGTAAGTCGCACGAAAGCCAAAGTCTTTGAGAGATGCTCTTTGTCGAGTAGAACGTAGCGCACGCATCCCTTTGTAGTCACCTGCCCTGCCTGGAGTGACTACATAACAGTGACGAGGTTCTCGGGCACCTGGTGGTGGGGGTTGCAGGTGACATCACACGGAAGCTGTGCGCGCATTGGACTAGCACTTGTCACTTCCCTCTTCACACGTGCACTGTGGCTTACTCCAAACATCTTGCATTGGCACCACAATGCATGCGCTGTTGCTGCTGAAGCTGTTGCTGTTGCTGCCTGTGCCCACATAACAAATCAGGCATTACTATTAGCCAACAATGCTGCCCAGTATCAGCAGTCTCCTGCCTAGCCTGCAGCGCCTGCCAGCCTCAGCACTACTAGCACGTCGCCTGTCACACCATTTGGCAGCTGACAGCGGCAGCAGCAGCAGCAGCAGCAGCAGCAGCAGTGAGCAGACGTTTCCCCTGTCCCCTGGCGGACTGCTGCACATCTGCTGTACACAGCCTGGCACGTCAGTTGCCATCACCAATGGTGCAGAGGATGCTGTCAGTCTGCAGGTGGGGCTTGATGCTGCAACATGCACAAGGGGATGCGCTAACATAGCCACAAAATTACGTGCAATGTTGCTGGCGGCTGCATCCCTGCTCCAATGAGCGTATGTGTGATACTTCAAAACTCGGCTGGCCTGTTGTGTTGGTTCATGCAAAGCCACTGCTGTAGTGTCACCTGCACAGCCACTGTTGTACTGCCTGCAGGCGCACACACAGTCGCATGGCCCAGCAGCCGCTGGCAGCAGCAGCAGTGACAGCAGCAGCGCGTTCCTTATGCAGCTGCTGCCTGGCGGCCGCATCGTAGAGGCGGTGCAAACAACATCTGGCAGCAGCAGCAGCAGCAGCAGCAGACTCGCCGCAGCCATGCCCAGCCGCTTCTGCGGCCTGGCTGTGTCCACTGATGGCGGCAGCATGTCGGTTGGCATGCTGCAGGAGGCAGACATGCAGCTGGCCAGCAGGGGCGGTGACGTGGCGGTGAAGCGCTGCAAGGCCAACCACGCCGCCATCAACACAGCACGGGAGCCGCAGCAGGCGGGGCAGGGCGGCAGCATGCAGGTGGGGCAGGGCGGCAGCTTGTAGCTGAGGCTGCCATGGAATAAGCTGGCTGGCAGCAGGTGCGCAAGTGCTTGCGCTGAGATGTGTGCTCATTGCTGCGTCACCGTGGCTTTAAGCCATGAGCCTGGCAAGTACACTGCACTGGCCTGCACAGCTGCCTGCCTGTACTCCTGCCGTTTAGGGGGCCAAAGAAATTTGCTGCACCCTGCACTGGTGCCGCATGCCTGCGCTGCTGCCCTCCCACACCCACACCCACAAACAGGTCGGCGAGCTGAGCGCCTCCAACCTGCGGCTGTCTTCTGGCGGCGGCGCCATCACCGTGCAGCGCCTCTTTGCGCTCGACGCGCAGCTGCTGTCCCAGGGCGGCGCTGTGAACATCGGCGCGCTGTATGGCGTGAAAGTGGCGGCTGACAGCGGCAGCGGGCCGCTGGCGGTGGGGCACATGTCGTGCAGTGGGCTGGCCATGCTGCAGAGTGGCGGGGCAAGTTTAACAGTGGATGGGCTGGAGGGCAACGCCAGCCTGATTTCAGGGGGAGGTGACGTCAAGGTGTGTGGGTGTGTGGGGTGGAGGCAGCTGGGGCTGCTGGTGTGGCAGCAATGGCCAGGCAGGCGGCTGGTCAGCAGCGGCGGCGTGCCAGCTAGCACATGGTGCAAGGGCGTGCTCAGAGTGCAGCACCATAGTCAAGCATCAAACCCTGCCTGGTACCCAGACTTCAGCAGGGCCTGCTCTGCAGGGCCAGTATGCATGCAGCAAGTTCACGCTTGCAACTGTATCTTGACTCTAGACTGCTTTCGGCCCCGCCCGCTCGCGCAGGTGCACCTGCATGAGCAGTTTGGCAACGTGTTTGTGGACAGCTGCGGGGGTGCCGTGGAGGCGTGGGTCAGCCCCGCAGCGCCAGTCAGCCTGCAGGTGGCGGCTGGCGGAGGCATCTCGCTGGATCCGGGCCTGCGGGTGAGCGAGAAGCCGTTATAAGCTGTTACTAGCGCTTCTCCAGTTTCCTAAGTGCATGGCAATGCAAGTTGATGTGTGCTTTTGGGTTGATGTGGTGGGCAGGGGCAGGCACAGCGGAGGCATCTGCCCGGGACCCGGGCCTGCGGGTGAGCAGCAGCTGGGGGCACACTGGGCGGCAGCGACAGCGGCATTCATACGGTGTTTGCAGGTGGCAAGCATTGGTGGTGGGCTGCTGGTTGGGCCTGCTGCCGCTGCCAGCAGTTAGGCGTGTGGGGTGGGCTGGGCTCCCTGGCAGCAGCGTGCTATGCTCGCCAGCAGGGCCAGGGTTGCAACAGGCGCAGCAATAATTTCACACAGCGGCACTATAGATGTCATTGGTGCAATATCACAGTTGACCGGACTGCACACAAAGTTTTGCACGTTGCTGTTTGCTTGTGCTGCAGGTGACTGGTGAGCTAGGCCCGGTGTCGCTCAACGGAGTGACGGGCGGCGGCAGCGGCAGCAGCAGCAGGGCAGCAGCAGCTGCTGCAGCAGCAGTGGAGCTGCAGCAGGCGGCACATGGCAGCCCCAGTGCTTTGGGGCAGCCTGCAGGCAGCAGCTTCAATGCCAGCCGGCTGCACAAGTCCAGGAGTGAAGTGGCACAGTTTGGGGCAGACAGTCAAATGCAGTCAAACGCCAGCCAGCAGCCAGACCACAGCCAGCCAAGCAGCAGCAGCAGCAGCGGCTGCTGCAAGGCGAGCGACAGTGGCGCTGCGGAAGCATCCAGCTGCAGCTCCAGCAGTGGCAACTGCAGGACTGTGCGGCACCTGACCATCAATGCTGGTGGCGGCAGGGTCACCCTGCGGGCGATGGGCTGGATGGATGGCGTGAGAGCCAAGCTCCAAGCCAAGCAGCAGCAGCATCAACAGCAGTGACAGCAATTGACGTAACACATCATGAAGACGTGCTACTGAGGCTATGCTTTGTATGCTGGACATCACTGCTGGCTGACTCATCAAGTGTCAGTTGTCACAGAAGCTAGGGTTTGAAATGGTGGTGCGGTTATGCTTTGATCGCCTGGTATGAAATTCATCTACCACGAAGATACTGAAAGCTGTGGACGAGCTACGAGACTGTTGCTTTGGCTTGGGAGTTAGCACAACCAAGGCAGCAGCATCAGCATCAACAAGTGGCGTTCTCTGCCAGGAGCCAACGTTACGTTGCAGCACTGAAACGAAATGATGCTGCAGCAGTCATCAACGATCAAGGGCTTGGGAAAGGTGACCGAGGTTGCGCATGTGCGATGCATCCATGGAGCAGGAGTCCGTGGTGAGGAGTGCGACCTTCGCTATCCCGCTCACCGTGTTCGAGCAAAAGCAGTAGCCACTTTCACAGGAATTCAGTATAAACTTGCTGCGATTAAATGCACGATGCAGGCGTGCGGCCGCTGCGGCATCATGCAGCACATGAGAGGCTGAGGAGGTGCAGAATTGCTGAGGTCAAGGTGGAGAGCCCTGTGACTGATAAGAATCCAACAACAGAAACAGAGACCTCCCACACAGCAAACACGTTCAGCTGGACCAAGGTGGGCAACAAGAGGCAGTGGGATTCTCTTATGATGTGTTGTAGCACGCCTGGCACTGCTGCTGGCAGCAGCAGCGCTGCTGCTGCATGCTGCATGCTAGCAAACGCCTACGGCAGCTGCAGCTGGCATATCAGCAGCAGTTCCAGCTGGTGCGGCTACATGGCGTTTGTCATGGCGTTTGTCCACAGCAGTTGGCGGCAAAGGGCCGGTGAGAATATGCAACAGTCTTTGTATTATCTGCAAGTAGTACACAGCTCTTGCCAGATCCTGCAGCACGACACAGCTGGATGAAAAGACAGGGCAGCATAAGCCTTCAGTGTTGCGGGTCCCTGCCTCTGTCTGTCGTAAGCCTCTCATGCCGTGCTGCTATGCCTGCTGCCACCTCAACCGCAGGCCTGGTACCCTGTCGCTGCTGTTGAGAACCTGGACGCAGCCAAGCCTAACAAAGTCACACTGCTCGGCAAGTGAGTAAGGCATGCACCTGCGACTTGCAGCAGCAGCAGCAGTAGCAGCAAGCAGCACATCGCCAGGGTTCGTGCCTTGCACCTCTGATGCAGCTGCAGCCAGCAGCGCCTGTCGCCTGTATTTCTGCCAGCGCACCCGTGGAGGTGGCTGCTACAGGCATTTGCATCACAGCAAGCTTCGTACAAGCGGCGCAGACATGGCGTGGCATGATGGTGCGCTATCGTGCCCTGGCTGTTCCCCCTGCCATGCCGATCCCCCGCAGGGACTATGTGCTGTGGGCGGATGCAGCGGGCCAGTGGCGCTGCTTTGAGGACCGCTGCCCGCACCGCCTGGCCACGCTCAGCGACGGCCTTGTGGACAAGCAGCGCGGCGAGATCGTGTGCGCATACCACGGCTGGCGCTTCCAGGTGTGTATGTGTGGGGAGTGGAGGGACAGCGGCAGTCCAGCAGGTGCTGCGTGATGCAGCTAGCCGGCTGGATGGCATGCACAGCAGATGGTTCAGCTGGCAGATGCTCGCCACTGGGCTCAACTCCCAGCTGACCAGTTACTGTGTTATCAGTACGACTTATGTGCCAGGTGTACAGCTAATGAGTGGCAGCACAATCCTATCTTCTACTCGACTTGGCTTTAGGTAGCATGCAGCCTTGCCATGCCTCCCTGCTCACTTAGGCTGCTGCTTGCTGCTGCGGCATCCGCAGGGTGATGGCAAGTGCACTGCCATCCCCCAGGCACTCGATGCCACCTCAGCAGCCACAGCATGTGCCAGCAAGCGCAGCTGCGCCACAGCACTGCCCACTGCCGAAGGTGCCGGCCTGCTGTGGGTGTGGCCAGACCTTGCGCCAACAGCAGCAGCAGACGCTGCAGCGACTGGTGAGAGCAGGTGTTATTGCTTGTGTAGTCAGCACCTACACCAGTGGTGGTTGCTAGCAGCGTCCGGTGTTTCAACGCGCAACCTAACAACCTGGCAGCTGTAGCCCTGCTGCTTTGGCATGCATGGTACTCGCCACGTCAGGGAACATACCCAAGCAACTTCGCTGAGCATGCTCCTTGACACGATGCTGCTGCTGCTGCTGCTGCTGCTGCTGCTGCTGCTGCTGCTGTCAGCCGTGCCTGTGCTGCCTCAGCTGCAGGACGACAAGCTTGTGCCGCTGCAGGGCCGCTGGATGGTGAGGGGCAGCGCCTGGCAGCAGCAGCAGCAGCAGCAATGAGTAGGAGAAGCCAGCAGCTGGCAGCTATGACAGTTAGCTGCTGAACAGCTGGGCCGTGCATCAGTGGCAGCGACTGGTCTGCAGCCTATCCTGCTGCGCAGCCATCATGAGGCTGTCGCTGGCGCACGTGCCACCTGTTGCATTGCGCCTGCTGTGCCTCGTTGCTGCCTGCCTCAGTGCTGCCTGCCGACCTGCTGTGCTCCCAGCCTGCTGCGCTTCTGTGCCTCGTGCTATGCTGCTGCGACTGCCGCTCGCTTCTGCCGCCTGCCCTGCACCTCGCGTAGACGCGCGACCTGCCCTACTCCTGGGACTTTTTCGTGGAGAACGTGATGGACCCCACACACGTGGACTTTGTGAGTGGACTTTGCTGGCTGGCTGCTGAACCACCAGCAGCAGCACTTGACTCGGCAGCTTGCAAGAGAACACAGCACAGTACTGCACGCAACACCACAGCAAAAGCACAGCACAGTACAGCTATGTCGGTATGCATCGCCTCACACGCTTGCCACTTCAGCGCTTGACTGGGTGACCATCATGTGGCGCAAAGCAGGTAATGTGCATGAATACGTCACAGTGAGCTGTCCGTTGCTGATGCTGCCTGCTGCTGCATGGTTTGCGCAGGCTCACCACGGCGTGGCAGGCTTTGATGCAAGTGAGTGGCCCGCGCTGCGTGCTGTGCTTCTTCGTGATGTGCTTCTTTCTGCTGTGCTTCTTTGTGCTGTGCTTCGTTGGCTGCGGCCGTGGCATGCCGTGCAAGCAAAGGCGTGACAGCTCTGGGACACTTGACCAGCCATCAATAGCAGCATGTGTTTCCCTGCTGAGGTTTGTGATTATGTTACAGCTCACAGCTGTCGGCTTGCAAGCAACCCATGCTGCACGCGTGCACGCAGTGAGCTTATGCTGCTGCCTGTTGCTGCTGTCTCATGTGCCTGCAGCCAAGTTTGTGACGCAGGACCTGCGCCTGCACGAGGACCGCGGCCCCGCAGGCTTTGTGTACCAGGTGGTGCCCAGCGACCTTCACAAGCGCGGCAGCTACATCCACTTCAACCCGCCATCACTCGTGACGTGAGCGGGGTTGCACAGCACACAGCGGACAGCGCATAGCGCATAGCATGGTAGACCTGGCTCAGCAGGGTCCAGGCAAATTTGGTTGTGCATGGCTGTGCATGTAGCTAGATGGGCCGCAAGCGGCTAGCTGCAAACAGCGCAGGTTGCACACAGCCGCATACATGCACACTGTGCGTCCAACCCCCATAGCTGTGCTTCTTTGTGCAAGTTGTTCTGCACCATCTCAACCAGCAATGATCAGTTCTCAACCAGCATGTGCTGCTTGCCATACTGCCGTTGCTGCTGGTACTGGCATGTGTTCCCGCAGGCTGCAGCCCGGCCCCGACCCTGAGCCGCGCCCGCAGCAGCGCAAGTCACGCGGCGCTGACGATGCACGCCCCGGCAGCGAGGACCCCAACGTGCTGAGCGGGCTCATCTTCTACATCGCACCCACAAAGCCGGGCTGGTGCAGGTGAGGCTGCGGCTGGTGCAGGTGCGGCTGGTGCAGGTGCGGCTGGTGCAGGTGCGGCTGGTGCAGGTGCGGCTGCGGCTGGCCAGCGCTGTCTTGTGCGGCTTGCTGTGCTGTGCCGTGCTGTGCTGTGCTGTCAGCTTGCTGCTGTCTGGATCGTTTCGGGTTGCTGCTGTGCTGCACCGTGTGCCAGCACCATATGCACATGCAGCAAATGTATAGCGCCAGCCACAGCGTTCTGGTCATAGAGCTTATACGGCTTCCTCACTGCTGCCGCGTTGCTGCTGCTGCTGCCGCAGGCTGCACGGCACCAGCTGGGTTGCTGACAGGGACATGCAGCCGCTGAAGACCGCCAGCCTCTTCACCAACGCCATGCCCACCTGGGTGAAGCACATCCTGGGGTGAGGGGGA